>ML790822.1:318552-333928 GCA_009831015.1 Picea engelmannii | reverse complement strand
ATCTTTCTTTAACAAAATTCTGAACTTTAAATGGCCAAAACCCTGATTGTGGTCAAAGACCTAGATCAGAGAAACTTTGATAAATGTGTGGCAAAAAGCCAGATCAATGAAAGTGCCCAAGAAGGGACTCTGATACCAATGTAATGAACAATAGCTCATATACACAAAAATATCCAACATAGGAATGAAACATAGTTGAAATCCATAAAGGATAATAAATATATAAGTGATATATGAATGAATGAGATATATGAATGATGCAACGCCCGGTGATGGTACACTTATAAGAATTGACTACTTGAAGGTGAACAGTTGTGTCCTTTAGGTTAGGTCCCTTAATTGTTGTTGTTGTTATTACTAAAATCCACTACATTCATGCTATTGTTTGTGTAGATCCGATTTCATCTTTTGCAAGGCTGATCTCATCTCTTGATATGCGGTGTTTGCACTTCTGAGCTTTCCAGTCAGCAATCTTGTTTATACAAATCTAAAGCTTTGATTGGTGTTGCAACATTTTTTATTTAGTTGTAGGATAAATTCTTTGAGTGCAGATTTGTGTATCATGTGGATGTAAAATTATGACATGGTATCAGAACTATGCATCTGAGACTCTCCAGATCCGTGTATGGAATGGACTGCTACTTGTGAGAGAGCATTGTTGGAGAATCTCAGCAGGTGTGTTACCTGTTACCTCTGAAACCTGCACACAAAGTGATAAAACCTTGAAACACAAGTGCAACCATAGGAGAACTCAGGAAGGTTGCCCATTGTCACCACAGCAACCCTTCCTCTCACTTTAGGCTAGCTTTCCTCCAGCACAAAGGGGTTATCCCTAAGTAAAGTGTAAGATGAACTTGGGATGGTGCACCAAGACCACTGTCAATCCAATGGGTAATGAAGTCAAGGATATACAAACAAGAGGGTTTGCATACTATGGAGAATATGTAGTCAAGTCATACATTGATGTGCCATGACTAGTCCAAATAGATTTTCAAGTTATACAAGAAGAAGAGATAGTCCAAATAGATAGTCAAGTCATACATTGATGTGCTATGACTAGTCCAAATAGATTTTCAAGTTATACATGAAGAACAGAGTGTTGATGATTACAGCTACGTGAGACATTCTCTAGGACACAAGCCTGAGAGAGAGCCCCTGAGAGGGGTGTGTGGTTCCTATCTGAGACAGAGCTGGAACGTAGAGATAGCCTCCTCCTTACAGAGAGTTGAGAAGAACTCTAGATGATTCTCCTGTGTAACAGAGCGAGAAAGGAGATCTGCAGAGTTGGACGTGCTTGTGGCTAAGCACAAGGTGAACGTGTGAATTCCCATAGAGTTGGGTGCATTGTCATGAGACATAGATGAAGATGATGTATTAGCCTCCTCTAAGCAGAAAGTTGAGATGATGAACTCCAGATGACTCCTGTGTAATGCAGTGGGAAAGAAGATATGTTGAGTGGATGTGCCTGTGGACGAGCACAGATGAACATGATCCTAGTGGTTGAGCTCTAGTGAGAGTGGTTCTTCTGTGTAATGCAGTGAGCCATAGATATGGACATCCCTATGGATGTGCCCCTAGTGGCTGAGCACTAGTGGGTGTATGACCTGGGTGTATGACCTGCTATATTGTTCAAGGGTCAGACCTACCTGTAACCCTAATTGTAATGTAAAGGGTACAGGTCGGCCCCACCTTAATGTAATTGATAATTAATGTAAAACATAATTAACCTGGTTAATATTAATTATATTATGAGATAGAGAGGTCAGCCTTGTTGTGCCAATAGACACTTCTGTTGACAGGTCAAGTCTAATATAAGTAAAGGTAAATTCCCCATTGAGGAATCATATCTTTTGTGTGAGTTTGGAAATTTCAGCAAGTATGTCTTCTTGGGAAAAGTGCGCACCTCTCTTGGGCGCTAGTCTTCTAGGGTTTGCAAGCACCCTCTTGTGTACTAGGTTTTCTTGGTGGTGAAGGTCTTTCTCTTGAAGAATATAGCAAAGGATTTGGTTGGGTTTTCTTCCCTTGTTGAGAAGGGTTTCCCAGGATACTTCTTGTGTTCTTGTGCATGGTGTTTCTTCTTGTGATCTTGGTTGCTGCAACATAATTGTTTATCGTTTAAGTTAAATGCTAAAAAGGAACGAACTTCATGCTTAAACCTTGCTTATTGAAAAATCAACATGGCATCAGAGCATAGGTCTTGAAGAACCCATTGCACAAACAACTTTCAGCCATCCTCTCTCTCCTGCAGAAACCGTACAACCCTCCTAGGGTTTCCAGAAATTCCATACGGCCTACCTTTTTGGGGGTTTTCAGCACTTGGCACTTGGACATTGGGGCTAAAAAGGGCATAGGTGTGTACGGCCTCGTTCAGCGCACCTCCAGCAAGTCTCAAACTGCAATTCCGAGCATTGTGACTTTTTGGCCCTAGGGTTTCTAGGGTTTCGCTGATTTCTGCAGAAAATTTCAGAATTGTGTTCCTGCAACTCCTTGAAGGAGCTATTCAGCTTACCAAGGCTATCATATCCTTCAAAGGCTTATTGTTGGCAGTCATAAGCCCAACAAAACCTAAAATTGATAGCCTAGCCTAGCCTAGCTGTTAGGTTTTCTAGCCTAGTTGACAAGGGTTTGTGAAGAATCCAAAAATGAGCAAAATCATAATGGGAGGCAAGCTTGATGACTCAAGCAATCTCAGTTCCAGGAAGACAAGACCTCAAAGAAATGAAGACATCAACATCTCAGCACTCTCAAGTATGGTCCCTACCAATGATAATACTTGGTTAATTGATAGTGGTGCCTCCAGGGACATGAGCGATCTTAGAGATCACCTAAGTTCTAACACATTTCGTTGAGAAAGAGACACGTCTACATGTTGTCCTTGGAGATGATGTCAGATATAATGTGAGAGGAGTTGGAACTTCTACCTTCCAACTAGACTCAGATATGCAGCTTCGATTAAAGGAAGTACTATATGTACCCGGAATGAAGAGGAACCTTGTCTCTATTTCTGTCTTGGAAGACAAGGGCTACAAGATTACCTTCTCAGAAGGAAGAGTCCTTGCATGGCACAAAGACTCTCATATAAGTTCTGCCAAGGTAATTGGCATCCGAGAAAACAACTTATACAGATTAACCATCAAACTAGTCCAGGCCCTACTACATGACATTATCAGCTTGAGTGAGCTATGGCATAGAAGACTTGCTCACATTCATTATAGAGCTCTCCTAGCTCTAGGAAAAATAGTAACAGGTCTACCAGAAATACAAATTCAGCATAAAGGTGTTTGCAAAGGTTGTGCCCTTGGCAAAAATATTAAAGGATCTTTCTCAAGTAGTGACAATAGATCCAAGGAAATCTTGGACTTGATACATTCAGATGTGTGTGGGCCAATGATTGTTGCATCTCTAAATGGGTACTTATACTATGTACTCTTCATAGATGATCACTCCCGAAAAACTTGGATTTACTTTTTGAAGAACAAGGATGGAGTCCTTGCAAAATTTCAAGAATTCAAAGCTCAGGTTGAGAACCAGACCGAAAGAAAAATCAAAGTATTAAGATCAGATAATGGAGGAGAATACACCTCAAAAGAATTCAACAGTTTTTGTATTGAAGCAAGGATCAAGAGGGAGTTCACAGTTCCTTACAACCCTCAACAAAATGGGGTTGTTGAAAGGAAAAACAGAACTATCATTGAGGCAACCAAAGCAATGATACATGATCAGAGTCTACCTATGACTCTGTGGGTTGAAGCATGCATGCAGCAGTGTATGTTCAAAACAGAAGACTTCAACAAATCCTGAAGAACATTACTCCAAAAGAAGCCTTCACCGGAGTGAAGCCTAAGATTGGACACTTAAGAATATTTGGATGTCCAGTATATTTTCATGTGCCCATAGAGAAGAGATCCAAGCTAGAACCTTCAGGAAGAAAGGGTACATTTGTAGGATACAATGAATCCTCAAAATCATATCGAATCTACATTCCTGGTCAGAGACAAATTGAAGTAAGCAGAGATGTTACTTTTGAAGAAGAAGTAGCCTTCCAAAGATCCAGAGAAGATCAGATGGAAATTGATAGTGAGACAATGCCTTTTCCCCTTCAGCAGTTCAGAGGGAGACAAACATTATTCCAATTGATCCAGTTGATCCAGTTGTTCCAGCCGATCCAATTGCTCCAAGCAACATACCCAGAGATATTACAGTTGGACATAAAAGGCCTGCTTGGGCCCGACAAACTCTACAAGAAGCAAAAGGACATAAAGCTCCTCAAGGAACAACCAAAGAGAGCAAGAGACCAAAGAGATTCTCAAGCTACCTTTCAGCCATGACCCACATCATTGACTCAGAGCCATCTTGTCATAGAGAAGCTTCAAGTGAACAAGTATGGCAAGATGTTATGACTGAAGAATACCAATCTATATTGAAAAATGATGTATGTGATGTTGTTCCAAGACCAGAGGGAAAATCTGTATTGACTTCCAAATGGATTTATAAAATCAAGCATGCAGCTGATGGAAGCATCGAAAAGTACAAAGCAAGATTTGTGGCCAGAGGGTTCTCACAAGTAGAGGGAGTTGACTATGACGAGACTTTTGTTCCAGTAGCCCGATACACCTCTATCCGATCTATCATTGCACTAGCTGCTTCCATGGGTTGGAAGCTACATCAGATGGATGTAAAGACAACCTTTCTCAATGGTGAAATTGAGGAAGAAGTTTATATCGAGCAGCCAGAAGGATTCGTTGCACACAACGAAAGATCTCATGTATCCAGGTTAAAGAAAGCTCTATATGGTCTAAAACAAGCACCACGTGCTTGGTATGAGAAAATGGATGGATTTCTTATGAGCTTGGGCTTCAACAAAAGTGTTGTTGATCCAAACTTATATTATCACATTGATGGCAATGAGTGTTTGAATTTGGTCCTATATGTGGACGACCTTTTCCTCACCGGTTCAGAGAGACTCATTGTTGAATGCAAACGAGCATTGACTGCTAAATTTGAAAAGAAGGATTTGGGCTTGATGCACTACTTCTTGGAACTACAAGAATGGCAGAGGACATATGAGATTTTCCTGAGTCAAGGAAAATATACTCTAGAGATATTGAAAAAGTTCGGTATGACAGAATGTTGATCCATGCCCACTCCAATGGTGATGGATTTGAAGAAGATGAGTGATACTAATTCAGGAGAGGTAGATCCACACTTATACAGACAGTTGATTGGATCACTGATGTATCTGGTTAACACCAGACCGGATATATGCTATGCAGTGAATGTGTTGAGCCAGTTTATGAGCCAACCAAGACAGACACACTGGATAGCTGCAAAACATGTATTGAGATACTTACAAGGCACAATTGGTTATGGCCTAAGATATGCCTCCAGTGTAGACTTGAGTCTACAAGGATATGTCGATGCAAATTGGGCAGGGAGCGCAGTGGACAGAAAAAGCACCTCCGGTTGTTGCTTCACTTTAGGGTATGCCATGGTTTCCTGGTCTAGCAGAAAACAAAGCTCTGTGGCATTGAGCACCGCAGAGGCACAGTACATTGCATTGAGTGTAGCAGTCCGCGAAGCAGTGTGGCTTCGCAAACTTCTGACTGACTTGTTCGATCATGAGATGGATCCTACTACTATTCATTGTAATAACCAAAGTTGTGTAAAGCTCTCCGAGAACCCTGTGTTTCATGACAGATCAAAACACATCGACATAAAGTATCACTATATCAGAGACATGGTGCAGAGGAAGAAAATACATGTACATTATCTTCCTACTCATGAACAAATCGAAAATATCTTCACCAAACCACTTGCCATGACAAAGTTCGAGTATTTTCGTGAGAGACTTGGCCTGGTGGAGAATGCCTCCCTAGCTGAGAGGGAGTGTTGATGGTTACAGCTACGTGAGACATTCTCCAGGACACAAACCTGAGAGAGAGCCCCTGAGAGGGGTGTGTGGTTCCTCTCTGAGACAGAGTTGGAACGTAGAGATAGCCTCCTCCTTACAGAGAGTTGAGAAGAACTCCAGATGATTCTCCTGTGTAACGCAGCGAGAAAGGAGATTTGCAGAGTTGGACGTGCATGTGGCTGAGCACAAGGTGAACGTGTGAATTCCCATAGAGTTGGGTGCATCGTCATGAGACAAAGATGAAGATGATGTATTAGCCTCCTATGAGCAAAGAGTTGAGATGATGAACTTGAGATGACTCTCATGTGTAATGCAGTGGGAAAGAAGATCTGTTGAGTGGACATGCCTATGGACGAGCACAAGTGAACGTGATCCTAGTGGATGAGGACTAGTGAGAGTGGTTCTTCTGTATAATGCAGTGAACCAAAGATATGGACATCCCTATAGATGTGCCCCTAGTGGCTGAGCACTAGTGGGTGTATGAGATCCCTTGCTATATTGTTCAAGAGTCAGACCTACATGTAACCCTAATTGTAATGTAAAGGGTACAGGTCAGCCCCACCTTAATGTAATTGATAATTAATGTAAAACATAATTAATCTGGTTAATATTGATTATATTATGAGATAGAGAGGTCGACCTTGTTGTGCCAATAGACACTTATGTTGACAGGTCAAGTCTAATATAAGTAAAGGTAAATTCCCCATTGAGGAATCATATCTTTTGTGTGAGTTTGGAAATTTCAGCAAGTACATCTTCTTGGGAAAAGTGCGCACCTCTCTTGGGCGCTAGTCTTCTAGGGTTTGCAAGCACCCTCTTGTGTGCTAGGTTTTCTTGGTGGTGAAGGTCTTTCTCCTGAAGAATATAGCAAAGGATTTGGTTGGGTTTTCTTCACTTGTTGAGAAGGGTTTCCCAGGATACTTCTTGTGTTCTTGTGCATGGCGTTTCTTCTTGTGATCTTGGTTGCTGCAACATAATTGTTTATGGTTTAAGTTAAATGCTAAAAAGGAATGAACTTCATGCTTAAACCTTGCTTATTGAAAAATCAACAGAGAGAGCCCTTATCAAGATGCACCGTCACAACCATGAATTCACAGACAAGAAAATAATGTACAACCATAAACAGTGAAGGACAACTATAACATGAAATCATAAGTAAAGAGGGCAAAGTAGAACCACCTTCTAAAGAATGAACAACCCAACAACACATCACATCTTCAATTACAATCCCATAAGATCAAGTGAGCCATTAACATGTGTCACGATCAATCTGAAATTATAGCAGAAAATTTCCCCAACATTCAAGGTTACATCAAGGACTAGGGAGCATTGACAACCTCTACCCTAATTTCTTCTCATTATGCAGAACTACCCTCTAGCAAAGATTATTTCCAGCAGCAAACATAGTGGCTACCCTTGCATAAACCCTAATCATCCATGAGAAAGAAAAAAGAAAGATGAAAACCTCACATATGCTTGCCCCTTGACTTCTTCCTCCCAACAGATTTTCAACTAGGCTTAGAGGTGATCTCCCACGAATCCAACCATGTCTTGTAAACGAGAGAGTTAATCTTTTTATAGAGCTCTAACTTAAATGCTTACAATAAAATATCATTAAGCAAATTCTAAATCCACTTTTGCCTCTAAGAGATAATAATAAAATGCAATTAGCAACTTCTAGATCCATGATTCAAGGAATATTAAATTAATATCTTATCTAGAAGACTCCTTCAAAGCTGAGTGCTCCTCATAAAGGCATAAACTCTCGTTAGAATCCTAAATGATGCCATGTGTCCTCCTTAGGGCTAGGTCATCCTCTTCTTTGACTGTGTCAAGCATCGAAACATGTGATGAAACCTTGGTATATGTGCTATGATGCCTTCATTGAGTCATTATAGCTATAACACCCTCCTTGACCCCTCAATATGTGTGCTCAACAACCTTTTCATGCCTTAAGCTCCTTTTATATGCCACTTGTCCTTCTTAGCTTATAACGCTCTCCAAAAATATCCAATCACTGCCATGAAAACCCATATATAGTGGAGCACTCTAGGAGAAAGTGCCTTGGCTCACCTTTGGAATGTGTGCAAAGGCTTTGGGTCCACAATCATTCATCACAACTGCCATGTATCAATGCCTTAACCCCCAACAATCTCAAACAATTATTAAGATCCAATTTACATGGAGCACTCCTCATAAACAATGAATATTTGACCATGTAACAAGGATTTGATGTCATTTGTCTTCATTTCAAATAGGGCATTCCACAACAATAAATGTTTGACCTTGTCTAAGCCTTTTTTATGCACTATTTATCTTTCTTTTAGTTGGGTGCCTTGAATGTTGTAGCAATAATATTTCCTTCATATCATCGCACACAACAAACAGTTCACTACCGTGACAATAAAGCTTGTGAGATTTAGGCCATAAAGTATTTCAAGCCAAGTTTTCTTCAGAAGGAAGCTTAGTTAACACAACAGGCACAACATCTGGAAAATCCTCCATCACATCTTAACGACCTTCAGTAGGTGTAGATGAAACATTCTTGGAAGCATGAACATAGATTGGCTACTGACATGGACTTAACTATATTTGCTCAATGAATGAGAAATATAATAAAGTATTGATATATAAATGTGTAATTGAATGATGGATGACCTTACATTGAGAGGGGCTCGGTTATAAATATAGCCAAAGCACCCTTTTATGAATAGTCATGACTTTATAATTTATTTCTAAATTATTTATTTTATTATTATGTCCTAACTTAATTTTATTATTATGTCCTAAACCTTGCTGCCCGGTACCTCTGCCTAAAACATTGTATGGTCTTGTATGCGGCATGTACAACACGTATCTGCACCCATGCAGCCTGTCTGACGCATACTCGTGCATGTGCACTCTGTCTGATGCATATCTGTGCCCTCGACAATATGTACATAACGTACCTACGGCCTGTACTATTGCTTCGTTGTGTACCCGCGCCCTATACAACTTGTGTAGCACGTACACCCACGAATGTGCAGTCTGTCCAATGCGTACACCCATGCCTTGTATGTTCTATACGACAGTATGGACTATACCTACAGTTGTACCTACTGCTCAGATATGCTTGTGTGGACTGCCCAAAACTATCCCTAACCCTAATCTCCAAATTGATTAGCAGTTGAGATTAGATCTCACCTCACTTGACATCAACGGTTGAGATTAAGTATAAATCACTAATGTAATTAAATTACATTTTATTAAACTTTTCCTAACTCGATAATTAAAAAGCCATTCACTTTAATAATTCCTTTAATTAAAGTGAATTTCCAAAGTTTTTGAAAGGTCCTTTGGACTACTTCCACACGTCCGACACTAAACCTGTGCAGAAGTACATGTCCGATGCTACAAACATCAACAAGTATAACTTACTATAGGTGGTTTTTCTTCCTAGACTAAAACCTCTGATTTATCTTCCTCATGAGTACATTTTATGCACATGATTGAATCTAATGACACCTTTGGTGATTTTTCATCTTCATCAGTGTCTAGCAAGTCTTCTTTAGTGGCAACCTGCACTTCTTTCCCATCTATAATTTTGCAATGATATGTGTGACTAGGTGCACATCTATGGCCTAGAGTCCACTTTTCACCACATCTACGACACTTGTTTTTCTTCCTTTTTTCTTCCTCCTAGGAGGAGTCGAAGTCATTCTTTGCCTCAAACCTATGTGATATTTGGTTTTGGCATTTGTGTCCATGAATCTATTTGTCTCCACAGAACCTGCAATCGTTGTCTTTTCGTCGTGAATAAGTCTTATCAAATTTTTGTAATAATGATCTTTCAAGTTTTTTCTTTGTTGCTCTTGCCTTACGTATTGTTGTTTCCATATTCGTGATATCGTGTAACTTCAATTCATTATGGATGTAAGGTTTAAAACCAATTATATACGATTGAACTAGACATTTTGTTGATAATCCCGGTAATCTTGTCGCTAATGTTTCCGATTCACAAGTAAAATCATCCATGTTCCCTTTTTGTTGCAATATGGTGAGCTCTGTAAAAAATCCTCTTCTTTGTTACCTTGAAATCTTTAAATAACTCATCTTTAAACTTATTCCAACTTATTGCATATCTATTTTTTTCCACCACCTGTACCAGTTATACGCATCTCTCTCTCATTGCATGGATGCATATCTGATTTTTTCATCGTCGTTATAGATACCATAGATCTCGAAATATTCTTCTGCCTTGTTAAACTAGACCACTCCTTATTTTTCATTCCCGTCGAATTTTGACAATTCAAGTTTGGCTCTAGGTGGATACGCATAGACTGTTTCGTTAGTATAGGAAGGAAATTGGTTAGGAACCACCATGCCCTAAGGTATATTTATTTGTGAGATTGTTGCGTTAAGCGGGGGTATATTAACTTGAGGATTAGAGGTACTAGAAAGGATCGACGAAGGGTTAGGAATACTTCGAGAGTTTGGTTGCGGAATGGTTGTTTTTAGAGACGTGACTTGTGTTGTTAGATTGGCTATGAGGTCTTTCAATTCAGCATGATTGTCATTCATCTTGTTACGCAGCTTTGTTTGGTCCTGTAGTGAGTTAAGGTTATTTTGGGTGACCAAGTTCCTTAACTCATTTTGTTCTTCTTGTAGGGTATCGTGATTTTGCATGATTTGAGCCTACAACTCGCTATTTTTCACAAGAATTTCTTCATACCAATTATCATGTTCTTTTTGCATTTTTTCCAATCTTGACTAGTCGTCTAACATCTTCCTGGTCACCAGTGGGGTTTTCCAATCAATTTTCGCTAAATTTAATTACTTTTGTTGCTGGTATGGATGTGATTGTTTGATGTATGGGCAATAATCAATTTTTTTTACGAAATCATGTTGTTGACCGCCTCTTCAACTAGGGAGTCAACTCCATGTACCATGAAGACATGCATCATCAGATGCAAACATGTCGAAGACTAATTGGTTCTACCAGGCATTTTTTTCTCCAGCACACAGTTTTGTAAGCGGGATTACCGCACCCCTGCGTGGGTTAATATTGTAATAGGTTTACATGGATCATGGTTAGGTCAGTTGCCTTAGGGTTTCTTCATTAGGAGAGTTCCTTTCACTGAGTGTTTTTTATCCTCAAGAGGTTAATGTGGCCTAACTAGCCAAGTTAATCTCCCTTGAGTTTTTCACTCCCACTAGCAATAAGTCCTCCAAAGTGGTAAAAGGCATTCTAATGAAGTCATTCTTAGGTAGCTAGTGTTTAGGAATGTTGTAAATGACCATGTAAGATAGCACGCAAAATTTCACGGAATTTTGTCGAGTCTAGCTAGGTTTTTTTTTAAGTTGGGAATTAATTAATTAATTAATTAATTTTGGGTAATTAATGTAAAACTTAGGTCCCGAGATTTTTGATAGGGGTATTTGTACTCAAAAGAAAGATAATGAGACCCCCTACACCCGTGGACCAAGTTTCAACTCAGTCGGACAAGTTTTGTTAGGGGTTTTGTCCAGTTAGGAGTGTTTTGGAAAACAGTGATTTTAATTGCCAAACCAGGGACATGGGAAAATGTAAATTTTGTAATAATGAACCAAATAAGGTGAAGTAAAGGTGAAATTAATGAAGAGAGACCCCACCTAACCCTTTACCTACCCCTTTAACCCACTTTTAATTATTACTCACTTTTTTTAATTTTTCCCACTTAAAACCTAAGTAACCCATATGAGGAATATGTACCCTTCCCACTCAAAGTTGGAAATTCATTTCAATTTAGAGTGTGGGTCCCTCTTTCACTTATACGCCCTTCCTCTTCCACTCATGTGCGCCTTACCCTCCACGTCCTCTTTGGAATGTGGACTCCACACCTCCTCCACGCTCTTCCTCACACTCACGCTTTCCTTTTTGGTAGTGTTATCGCACAGTTTGTAGCAAGGATAAAAAGGCTATAAAATAGGAGTCCAAACTGGCGTAACAGGAACCTATCCCACCCAATGTCACCACAATGGGATGGTTCTTTCTCTTTAGGGAGGTTAGGCCTAGGGGAGACGTCCCCGGTGACCTGGGGTTTTGAAGAGGCAAAAGGGCTAGTAAGCAAAGATAAGTTCCCCCTTCACAAGTCACCACCAAAAGATAGTCTCGGCTAAACAGCCAATAATAAAGTGTAACCAAAGAAAAGAAAAGCACCTGCTTGAGACAAAGCAACAAGGAAACCGATATGTGCAATCTTGGTTAGTACTTCATATAAATCAATCACTATCTGATATTCAATATAAGCAATTTAAAAGTAAATATTGACAAAGTCAATGTTTGCAAAATAGCAATAGCAGTAATGTCACTTCACCAATAAATACTAGAACGATATAGCATTCAATGTAACAAATCACTTCTTAACTCAATTAATGCCTTTAACTACCATTCAATTGCTCATCAAGTGAAACGTTGTTGCATCAATGATATAATAGCAAAGGGTGACATCAGCATTAGGGTTAGTAGGGTTAGCAAGATCTAGGGTTAGTGTGTTAGGGTTTCAAATTCAAGTTTTGAGAGTTTGTTTGTGACCAATTTCACTTCAACGCAAGGAGTCTTAGAGATCAGTGCCTTAAAGGGTAAAATGGAGTCAGCTAAGTGAAGGACGCAAAAGCTGAAGGAAGTAAGGGGCAAAAACGGCTAGCTCATAAGATCAAGACAAGAGGGTTTAAGAGGGAGAGTATTGCTAGAGCAAGGCTCTTTCATCAAACCCTAAAAGAAAAAGGCCCTAAGTGTAGATGACCTAGGCCTGGGACATCTTCCTCTTGAGTTCAAAGGTACAGCTAGCATGAAGGAAGAAGGAAAAGGAGTGTAGCTACGGCTAGGCTCTCTCTTTCTTCTTCAATGGCTTAAAGCTTCTCTATCAGGGGACATGAGACAAAGACCTGCTTGTGTGTTTGTCCCCTAGGGTTTTGATTCAGCAATATTTATAAATAGATGCAAGAAATTAAACTACAACCATTCAATCAAGAAGTTTTGCAGAAAAATACTTACAAATCACCAGGAAATAATCATGCAAACCCTAGTTGTAAACCTTCCTTCAAGAGAAACACCATAAATGCCAAAAATCTCCTCCTTCAACAAGTGCACATCACTTAGTTCAGCCAATTACCCAAGATAGGGCACAAAAATCAGACGTCACTAATGAGTGAGTAAGTTGTGATGATAAAATGAGGATAAAAGTCCTCAATATATAGTGTATCAATGACCTAATTTACTTTTTAGGTCATAAAAAGGCCGACAAGGCCATAATACCAAAATAATATTGTTTTTACATTGAATTGTCAAACAAAATCCTAAATCAAGCTGAAAAGGAAATAAAAGCCCCCTCAAAGGAGACGTCAGCCCCTTCTGAGGCAAATGGGGCATCCTGGAGCAAAACGTTAGCCTTCATTGGGCCTCTCCAACCTGCCACACGTGCCAATGTTGCCTAATCTGCCTCCCAAGGCATCCATGAAGCTGGGTGACGTCATGGTCAAGATGCTGACGTCCTAGGCCTTTCAAGGCTAGCATTCCACTGAAAAGAGGGCATTCCCCTTAGGTCTAGTCCTGCCAAAGTGCCCCTGATGGGACGTCCTCTTCCTCTCAGGTGCAAAACCTCTGACCATCCTCTGCCCTGTCTCTACCCCTTGATGGGGTCTCAGCATCCATCTAGTGGGCTCTTTAGCCCCATGGAGGTCCGAACTGATCATCTCCCCATGTGTACCGGTCCAAATGGTACCTGTCCGTCGGGTATGGTCCTGCACATCAAAGACTACGCCCTCCATGGGCTCATCAATCATAGGGATCATAGCAAAATGTCAATCACATTTCATTATTAATATTATCAAACATATGCATAAAATCCCTAATACATCTGCCAATAGCTCAAAGACATTACACAAGCCTGCAATACAAGTCTGGGGAAAAGGACAAGGCGTCCTATTGGGCTAGTGTCCACAGAAAAAGGAAAGTTCCAGAGAAACCCCATCCAAGCCATGTAAGTGGATGATGTGGTCAGGGGAAGTCCAAGCATGTGGATGCAGTAAGGGCCAAGGATGCAATGTGTTACCTGTGGGTGCCTTTGTAGAAGCCGAGCTGTCCCTGTCATGGATGCATTTTTTCCAAGCCCATTTTTTCCTTTATTCTTTTTATTCTTTTATTTGTTTTCTTTTTTGTTCAAGAGCTAACCAGGGGACACTGCCTTGGCATGGTGACCAGAGCTGACAGCGTTACCCACAAGTACTTTCGCAGAAATGAGAAGGTTGGCTCGTAATGAGACCCCCTTTCCCTTGGCCATGCAACCAAGAGTCACTGCCCTGACGTGGTAACCAGTTGATGGCAATGTCATATTGCTTGGTACCCATGAACCTAATAGGCTGGCTCGTGATGAGACCCCCTATCCTCTGACTAGGTCTTGATTCTTTTATTTGTTTCTTCTTTTGTCCAAGAGCTAACCAGGGAACACTGCCTTGGCATGGTGACCAGAGCTGACAGCGTTACCCACAAGTACTTTCGCAAAAATGAGAAGGTTGGCTTGTAATGAGACCCCCTTTCCCTTGGCCATGCAACCAAGAGTCACTGCCCTAGCGTGGTAACCAGCTGATGGCAATGTCATACTACTAGGTACCCATGGACCTAATAGGCTGGCTCGTGATGAGACCCCCTATCCTCTGACTAGGTCTCGTTTTATTAATTTTTCGGGCCCCTCTTGTTTCTTGCTAAGAAGCTTTTTATTGCTTTCTCGGGGACCCCTGGGTGAAGCATCTCGAGGCTTATTCTTAGGCATCTCGAGGTTTATTCTTAGGCTTTTATCTTTTACCAGCTTGCTTTTACCTTCTAGGCCTTTAGCCCCTTCCTCCCATGAGGTAAGGTGCAATCCCTAAAAAAGGTCAACCCAATGCCCGGACAAGGGGAATGGGATAGATGAGCGGGAAACAAGGTGTAAAAGTGGTATTATGAGGGGAGCGGACGATGGCTTTTCAAAAATCCCCCCAGTGGCAAACCAAAACCTACAGACACAGGCTTGCTAGGGCACCCTGTCAATCCCCCCAAACATGGTCAAGTGGGCAAATGTAAGATCCAAGCAGTTGTTAGAGATAAAAGGAATTAGATGCATATATTTAAAGGTTTTAACGATCAAAAGTGACACATACCATGATACCTGGACCAATTACCTCATGGAGCAAAAACCTCTTATGATACAAGACCAAGCCGATGGTGATGGATGTTGCTATCGTTGTCAAGACAAAGACGATGGAAGAAGAAAAGGTGGGCCCTCCAAGGCCATGCTCAAGTCAATCCTGCTCTCGGTACTCCATGTCTAGGACCTGTTGACCGCTGGGTTAGCACAGAGGTCAACTCATTTCATGAAGAGTATTTATGTCGAAGACAGCAGGGTTCTACTGGGTGTTTTTGAACACCAGCACTTATTTTTATGTAAACGGGATCTCCGCACCCCTGCG
>ML790822.1:252462-305833 GCA_009831015.1 Picea engelmannii | reverse complement strand
AGGGAGGACTGTTGTCCTCAGAGGTTCAAGTGGGTGCTTGAACACAGGGAGTTGTAGCTTCCATCTGGTTGCAGCCAGAAAAACCAGGGTGGCAGGGTGGTGCAAGGGAGAACAAGTGTTCTCTGTTATACAGGTTGGAGCCTATATAACTGGAAGTTGGTGCCTCCATCAAGTTGGTGCTGGAACACTCAGGGAGTTAGTGCTTCCTTCTAGTGGGTGCTAGAGAAACTAGAGAGTTGGTGCTCTCAAACAAGTTGGAGCTTGTAAAACAGAGGTAGTAGCCTCACATTGAGTTGGTTCTCAATTATAGATGATGTACATAACTTAAAAGACTGCCTATCATTTCGAAGAAGAAGAGGTTTTCTCCCTTTATGGGTTTCCTCGTGAAAATCTGTCTCTGTGTATATCTTATGTGTGAGTGATGCTCATTATTTATGTTGTTCATATATTGTATAATATTGATGGTCACTTGGAGAATGATTAAAAATGGCTTAATTGACTTAAAATTGTTTAAGCACTGTAACAACTGATTCACCCCCCCTCTCAGTTGTCTTAGTAATTTCAACATCTTTTCACTGGGCTAACACTTCCTTGATGGTTTTATGACACAGACGATGCTCATGCTGATCCAAAACTGCTTGTGGCTGTAGCCAAATGGAGCCTTCTTCGTCCAACTTGGGAAGGGTAGTTTGGGTTTAACACTTAGTTCTAATCACGTTCTTTAAGCAGGAAACATGAAAAACAAGATGGAGCTTAGAGTGACTGGGCAAAGCTAACTTATAGGCCACCTGTCCCACACGCTTGAGAACCGTTAAGGACCATAAAATTTGGGCGCTAGTTTCTGACAATGGTCAGCTTTGAGGGAATTTTTCTTGTAAGGTTGCAGTCGAAGAAACACCTGATCCCCTTCTGCAAATTGACGTTCAAAGTGACCTTGATCTGCTTGTTGCTCCAGATGATTATGGGCCATGACCAAATTCTCTTTGAGGGTATGGAGAATAGCCTCTCGAACTGTAAGCATTTGGTCAACCGCTTGGACCTTCGAGACACCTGACAAATATGAGAGAATTGAAGGTGGATTTTGTCGATATACTGCTTCAAAAGGAGTCACGCCGGTAGCTATTTGGTATGAAGTGTTGTACCACCATTCAACTAGTGGTAACCATTGAGCCCACTGATTCTTCCTTTTCGATGCAAAACACCTCAAATATGTTTCCAAACATTTGTTGACAAATTCAGTTTGACTATCAGTCTGGGGATGATAAGCTGTTCTGAGATGCAATTGGGTGCCTTGTAGCTTGAACAATTCTTGCCAAAAATTGCTGGTGAAATTTGGGTTGTGAGAAAAAACAATAGAATGCGGCATGCCATGAAACTTGAAGACCTGATCCATGAAAAGTTGAGCCACCGTGGATGCTGTAAATAGGTGTTGAAGAGCACATAAATGAGCATACTTGGAAAGACGATCAACTACCACTATAATGACTAATTTATTGCCCGATTTAGGTAAGCCTACAATAAAATCCATAGAGATATCTAGCCAAATAGAAGGTGGAATCAGAAGTGGTTGTATTGTGCCCAGAGATTTGACTGTTTCACCCTTGTTGCGTTGACACACATCACATTCAACCACAAAATTACGAACGTCCTGTTTCATACCATCCCAGAAAAAAGAACGTTTGACCCTGTCATAGGTTTTGGTAAACCTAGAGTACCCAATTGTGGGTGTAGCATGAAGATCAGAAAGCATCGTGGATTTAAGTTTTGACTGTTTACTTAAATACAAATAGCTTTTGTATCGAAGCTCCTCATTGAGCCAAGAGTACCCTGGGGAAACTGAATAATTGGACAACAATTATTGTATTAGATGCAAACTTTTGGGATTGTGTAGCCATTCCTAGCGAACAACTTTGAGCCAATCTGGTACAATGAAGGAGAGAGAAAAAAGGGACCCTTCATCTTCATATTTTCGGGAAAGTGCATCAACAACCGCATTTTCTTTGCCTTTCTTGTAAATGATATCATAATCATATCCAAAGAGCTTAGTCACCCATTTTTGTTTCTCGGGGGAGGAAAGGCGTTGTTCCAGAAAATACTTGAGGCTTTGATGATCTGTCTTAATTTGGAAGCGTTTCCCTAATAGATAAGGGCGCCAAAGATCCACGACATGCAGAATAACCAACATTTCATTTTCATAGATTGATTTGCCTAAATTTCTCTCAGACAATTATTTGCTGATAAAGGCCAAAGGCCGACCCTCTTGCATAAGGACAACACCAATTCCTTTCCCGAAAGCATCACATTCCAAGACAAAGGTCTTTGAGAAATCATAAAGGGCTAGGACTGGAGTGGTGCACATGGCCATCTTCAAGGTTTGAAAATCCTGAGCAGCTGGTGGAGTCCAAGTGAAAGAATTCTTTTTAAGGAGTGCAATGAGAGGTGCCACAATCTTTCCACAATTCTTCACAAACTTGCGATAATAACCTGTTAAACCCAGAAATCCCCGCAAGATTTTGAGAGTCTTTGGGTGAGGCCAATCTTGCATAACTTCAATCTTTTTAGGATCCACCTTGACGCCAGTCTTGCCCACGAGATGACCCAATTACTCGACTTCTGAGGCACCAACAACACATTTAGATTGTTTGAGGAAAAGTTGGTGCTGAGAGAGTAGATGGAGAACTCGATCCACATGAGAAAGATGGTATGTCCAGGTTTTTCTATAGATGAGGATATCATCAAAGAAAAATAAGAAAAAATGACGGAGAAAAGGACGAAAGACATGATTCATGAGGCTTTGGAAAGTGGAGGGAGCATTACACAAGCCAAAGGGCATGGCCAAAAACTCATAGTGGCCCTCATGAGTTCTAAAGGCAGTCTTATGAATGTCTGCCTCTTTCATACGGATCTGGTGGTAGCCCAAACGAAGATCAAACTTAGTAAAGAACTGGGCGCCATTCAATTCATCCAAGAGGCCATCAATGACACGAATGAGAAATTTGTCTTTAATGGTGAGTTTGTTGAGGGCGTGGAAGTCAGGACACATGCACTGAGAACCTTATTTCTCAAGGACCATGACCATAGGAGAAGATTAGGGGCTCGTACTAGGGCGTATAACACATGCGTTGAGAAGTTCTTGAACCATTTTCTCAATTTCTTTTTTTTGGGAAAATGGGTGACGATAGGGACAAATATTGGGAGGAAGGCTTCCTGGGACAAGGGGAATGGAATGATCATGAACACCATGGAAAGGAGGGAGTCCATGGGGAGTGGAAAAAACCACTTGATTTTTAGAGAGGATGGATTGGAGGTCATGCAACATAGAGGGTGTCTCAGTGGCTTGTATGCCATGGAGTTGGACAATAATGCTAGAATGACCTTTTTTGAGCATCTTTTCCATGCCATAGGAACTAATGATATCCGGGGAACTGACGATGAGGCCTTAGAACTTATATTGTTGGACCTCCTGGTTGGATTGCATGGTTAATTCCTTAAAATCCATGATAATGAGACCCAAAGTCCTTAGCCATTCTGCACCCAACACAATGTCACAACCTCCCATGTCGATAGAAAACATATGAAATTTCAGATGGTAATCACCAATTTGGAAACACATTTTCATAATGCCCTCCACATTTCATGGACCCACCATTGGCAATCATGATCTGGAAATTATTGATTGCACAGATATAGAAATTAGTTTCTTGGGCAATGCGGCGATGAATAAAATTATGGGTGCTTCCATTATCAACAAGAATGATGACCTTCCTATGCTTGATGTAACCAATTAGCTTGAGGGTTTGGGGAGAAGAGAAGCTAGTGAGAGCATTTAGGGAAATGACCAGTTCTACTTCGAGAGGGTTTGAGGGAGGGGTTATGTCAGTGGGTTCAGGTGACACAGACATAAGGGGAGCCTCAACATCCTCTTCTGAAACATCCTTCGAGATGTCCATAAAAATCTTTTGTTCCTTACACTTGTGTCCCATAAAATATTTGTCATCACAATTATAACAAAGGCCTTTGAGTTGGTGTTCAACCATTTCGGCCCTGGTCAATTTCTGGATCTTTAGTGGAGTAGAAGGAGGAGTGGGAGTTACTGGTTTAGTGTGAGGAATAAAGGAGGGTTTGTGGTTTTGAGAAGAGACAACCTGTTGTGATTCCTTAGCCATTTTAGTAGCGTCCACCAAACCCTGAGGTCGATCCATGAGGACATGAGCATGAATCTCATCCTTGAGGCCACTGATAAAACATTCTCGGAAAAAAGCATCAGACATGCCCTCTATACGAAAAGCTAGTCACTCAAAAGCAATTATAAAGTCTTCCACTGTGCCCGATTGTTTCAACTTTGTTAAATGACATAAATGGTTGGTGTCAGTGTCAAAGCGTTCATAAAGCTCTGCCATAAAGTGTGTCCAAGCCACACACCCTTAGCAGACATTTTTTCTCCATTGCCACCATTTCCAACATTTTTGATCTAGATGGAGAACACCATACTAGAGTTTGGCCAACTCATCCGTAATGCCATACAAAGAGAAATAATGTTCCATTTGAGTTACCTATCCAGTGGGATTCGATCCATCAAATTTGGTCACATCCACACGCAGAAGGCGTAGGTCACACTGAAAGTGATGGGGCTGAAAATTCTGGGAATGAGAGGAAGTTTCACCTTCAGTATGTAAAGGTGGGTCAGATAAGGGAAGATCTATAGGGATATGCAACTTGGCACAAATCATCGTAGCAACAGATTTGAGATGGGTAGTAATGTCTTGTTTGAGCTCTTATTTGAGATCTACAATTGAGGCAACGATAGAGGAATGCATCTTTTGATTGATGGTGACAATATTGGCACTGAACTGTCGCACTTCTTGTTGGGTTTCTGTGAAATTAGAGTGCAAGGTAGTGAAGCGAGCTTCCAAGTCTTGGCTACGGGTATGGGCCATGATGACGAGGGAACACGAAAAGGGGCGGGTGGGACCACATAGAAAATGGGTTATGGGTGAAGTGTATCACAACGATTAGGGCGATGTGTTGAATCCAATGAGGTAAAGCCCAAATAAGGGTGTTAGAAGGGGGTCAAGTCCACAATTTATTTTTTTGCTGAAAAATGATAGGTTTGACTACGATAAGGGAGAAGAGAGAAATCCAACGGAATAGGTCTCAAATAATGGTGCCAACACGATCTATACATTTTTTTTTTGTGTCCTGCGGAGTTATACTTCGATCTGAAGAATACAACAGTGATGAAATGCCCAAATGCTTAACATGAAGAAATGTGTAGTAATTTTGCAACTCGAATGCAGGAGACATAGTTGTGCCGCAATAGATCTTGTCTGTTATGTTTTTGTTTCCATCCCAAGGGTTAGGTATTCAAGGGTTCTACAGACAAGGGTTTACTGTGTGCTATAACTCTCTGATATACGTGCGAGGTCCAATAGTAGTACTCGACCCAATATCTCAAGGAACCAACTAAGGAGGCTAGACTGTGCCCTTAGCTATACTACCCGACTACCCAGGTACTAGAGAGTATCTTCCCGAGTTCTATTCTTGGTGGCACTATAGCAGTCATGAAACAAATTGATTTATCTATGGAGGGCTTCAGGAGATCTAGGTCGATCCGTATACAGGTGTTGTCTAATGCGCTACCACTCAAAAGGGTACTAACATGAGTTACAAGGGTGGCCAACATATGTGCACCCACTTGTATTTCCTACGTGTATGAATCCTTGACCGTGGGTTTATGTGTGTAACGACATATATCTGTAGCTTAAAGACATCAGAATACGTCTCTACCTTGAAAAAAATTAACCCGCAATTTTCTGCCGAGGAAAGTGCTCTGATACCACTTGTAATATTCCAGATATAAGAAAGTACGCAGAACGAAAATAAATAACTAGAAATGGCAGATGAACAACAATATAACGAGAACAACACCACAATAATACCAAATGGATACCAGAATAACACCAAAAAGGGCACTTTGATTACTGAGCAATGTTCACTTGTCTCTTTGAGGGGGCAACCTCTAGCAAAGTAGAGCTCTATTACAATAATATCCAAGACAAAATTTCTCATACCCTCGACTCCTATTTATACTAAATATGTCTATCAAAAGAACCATCTAGAGGAAGATCCTTCTAGAAGTGGAATCTTCTATTAAGTCTTCTTACATTGAACTTATTCTTCTTTATTGCTAGGCCTTATTAATATTGACCTTTATTACATGGAAATATATTATTCTACCTACGTGAGGGGTTAGGTCCCTAACAAGGATTAATCAAATCTGAATCTTTGTCACAAGTTAACTTTAATTTGGAACCATAGGGGTAGACATGGGTTTGTTGTCCAATATTTGAAATGTCCTTAGAATTTCCATAATGTACGTCCCTTGTCCAAGTAAAACTCCTCACTTGCAACTTGCTAAACCTCTTGTCCCAAAAATAGTGTAGAAGATCAATGTCCTTTATGTCAAACTCACTTGCCAATTTCTATAGGTTCTAATGCCTCCTTCCTTCTCCTATTGTGTTATCTTTGTAAATCCTTCAATTCTATCCCAAGTTGTTCTTAAAGGGGGATGCTAGTATATTTTGACACTTGGAAGTTAGTTAATATCAATTTGGTCTAATGTGTGTTTAAGTAAAACTGTGTTTCTTTAGTATGTGTTTGTAGTTATGTAATCCGATCATCATAATATGTTTTAGACATAACGTGATTTGACGGTTCATATTCTCCTTGATCTTAACGACTATATTGATTTGGGGTTTAACACTCGATTAGTCCATGATTTTTATTTAAAGAGCATGAGAAATCATTTGTCGATGATCGACTGTGAGAAACTCTCTTGTAAAATATTTTTATTTTGCATTAATATATTGTCTCAAGTGGGGATGTTGGTTGGGGTCGTGGACTCTTTCCCTCTTAGAGGGTTTTAATGATGTAAAAACACTGGTGTTATGACTTTTGATATGATTGTGAGTGGTTACTGAAGGTGTTCGTCCTATGTGGGAATATTCTGTTAAATTAAACATGGTATCAAAACTCATTTGAAGACTCACTCTTGTTGTAGATCGAGATCTTGAACCCAAGTTGTCGCATTTCAATGTTATGCTATTTTTGTGCATTTTTGGGCTAAGTGGACTATTCCATTGCGCCTGAAGCGTTGATTTCAATTGGAAATGTTTTTTGTTTCATTCAAAAAGGTTTCAAGTTGCTTAAGATACAACCATTTTTGTCATATTTGGAGGTATAAAGTATGAATATGCCATTAATGTTTTTTTTTATGAATTAATATTTTGGTTTTACTATTTTATTTTTGGGTTGGTACTCTTTTTGGTTTGCATATGCTCTTTGATGTGCACTATAGGCGATATTAGCAAATAAAATACAGAGCATAAAGTGTTTTTTTTGTTTATTTTCTTGGCGTATGTTCTTTGCTTTGCACTTTATGCAAGTTGAACAAATTAGAAATATAGATAAAACTTGCATTTTCTGGGTATGCTAACTGAGATATAATCCCATTATTGTTGAGATTTATAATTTTTTTTTTCGAAATTTCGCTTGTTTTTGTGTGTGACAGTGTTAAACTTTTTTGTAAGCAAAAACAAGGGCTTTGTGGGTAAGCACACACTTTAAGAAAAAGAGTAAAAAAAAAAAAAAAAAACTCTCATTCTCCATCAAAATTGTTATATATTTTGCAATAGTTTATTTGGTTGAAAGTTGTTTTATTTATTAAGAAGTTTTGAGTTCAAGTCTTTCAATTTTTAAGTTACTTTTTGAAAAAAGTTTATGCAACCTTGAGTTATCTCATAACTTTATTGTAAAGTGCATTTCACTTAAATTATAAAAGTGAATCACTACAAAGTAACTTTAATATTTTTTTTAGTTATTTTTTGCATGCAATTTTAATTTATGAAGTAACTTCATTGTAAAAGTGGTTCTCACTTATTTTATGCAAGTGGAGTCATTTCTTAAGTAACTTATTTGTAAAAGTGAGTTTATAGGCCAAGTTAGAGAAGGAAGATTTTTTTTTTACTAAGCCATCTCATTGTGCATCTATCACCACATGGACCTGTGATCCCCATTTTGTGGATAACTGAAGAGATTATGTCTCGAGGCCCTTAGGTTGTAGATATGGAGTGTCGAGAGACTACACGACCATCAATACCCTTTTGCACATATGGAAACCCCTCTCACCACTACAGATGGTCACATATTTCCAGATGGCATCCACCACATCCACTGGCTTCCAGAAGGCAGTGGGCCTTGCTCCATGAGGTACAAGTTAGTATTATGACGAACAACATTTCAATATTTAATCTAGTTAAGTATGTTGTATCTTATATTTCTCTATATTTCATGATATATGCTTGGACATTATGCCTTTTTCCCTGCTTCACCTTGGTGGTTGACAATGTGCCCTAGTAAGTGGTTTTCCTTGGGGATGGGTTTGCTACTAGCAACTCCCTTAAAGAGCCATCGTACCGTTCTTGACCATACTTACCACTTTCCATTATTATTCCCCTCCATTTACTTATCTCTTGGGATTTTATGGTGTATTGACCCAAGAAGGGGATGCCCCTCATTCTATGGGAAGAATAGGTTGAAGGCCCAGAGGGATTGATGTTGAGTAAAAGATAAAAGCCTTGTATAAACCTTCCATATGCTTTTCCTAAGGATCACCCAAGAAAGCAATGAAATGCTTATATTTGAGTAAAGGGGACCCACAATATAATAAATAATGCTTAAAATGTTAGTTGAAGGATAGGAGGTCTCATCACGAGCCGACCTATCATGTCCATGAATGTCTAGTGGTATGACATTGCCATCATTTGGTTACCAAACTAGGGTAATGGATTTCAACTGCATGGCTGAGAGAAAGGGGTTCTCATCATGAATCAACCTTCTCATTTCCATTAGGTATTTGTGGGTGACATTGCCATTATCTCGTCACCATGCCAGGGCAGTGACCTTCAACCTCTCCTTAAAATTATGAAAGAATAAAAGAATGACAAATAATGGGCATGGAAAAAGTGCATTGCGGATGAAGGTACCACAGACTCTCTACAAAGGCACCCATGAATGAGACATTACGACCCCTTGTATGTCATGAGCCCTATGCCCATTGAGTCTTGACCCAAACCACTTCACCCACTTTACATGGCTTAGAGAGGGATATATTGGAAACTTTCCTTGACCTAGGGAAAGATCTACCCAATAGGACACCTCGTCAACCCTCCCATATTCAAGATTGACAAGTCACATAGTGTCTTTGAGCAATTAATTGTTTGATATAATGATATTTGATGCACATGCTTGGGTGGCTCATTTATTGATTTGATTCACTTATCATGATGTTATGAATTGAGATCCTTGGAGGGTGTGTTCATTTGTCTTTACAGGACCTAGTTGGTGGACAGTTTTGGGAGAACAAGCCTAGCTTGGGTTTCCATGGGGCTACAAGCCCACAGGTTGGATTCCAAGGGCCCACATGCCGGATGAGAAATATCATATTTGGAAGGCCTTGAAGATAACTTGGACGACATAGCCTAGCCCCCACATGCCAAACGTTTTGCCTATGAGAGGAAAAATGTCACTCCTAGAGGCATGATGTCACCTAAGGGGGTTAAGGCTTGGTGGTGAGGTGGCATACATTGACACTTGGATGTTTTGAAGGGGCTTGAGCCTTCATCATGAAGGAATTTTTTGAATTCTTGACATGTGTCTTTGGGAAGCCTCTTTACCCCTCTCCATCACCAACAACCTCCTCCAAATGCCAAAACATCCCCTAAAGGGGTGACATCCTACTAAAATTAGGGTTTTATTTGTGCAAAAGTGAAACTTTAATAAATCGTTTAATATTACTTTGTTAAAGGGGGAAAGATTAGGGTTGTTGACCCCTAGTCTTGTGGTTTACCCCTTAATATATGGACAAGTCACCTTAGTGATATTTTGTATAAATAAGAGATCATAAGATCTCATTTGAACATAACTCTCCCTCTTGTAAGAAGTATTGGTCTGAAATTTTCTCTACCTTTGGAAAATTTGTCTCTCTTGGCTCTTGTTTATGGTTATCTCTTGATGTTATGGTTGATGGAGGTGATGTGCAAGCCTTGGAAGGCTTATCTCTTGTTATTGTGGTGGATTATCTTGGAATTTTTCCTTGAATTGGTATGGTCTTTACATTCATGCTATCAGTTGTTTCAAGTCAAGGTTATTGTGCTAAGAGTTAGGTGGGAAGTATAAGGGCATACACCCCCACCATATTCTTCATCATTTTATGCTTCATGTTATTGGTTAAACAAGGGTTTGCTAAGAGAAGTATAAGGGCATACACCCTCTTAGCTTAAACCCTAGCTAGAGAAAATTGCCTTGGGGAGTAAGAGGGTTTACACCCCCAAGGAGGTAGCTTCTCTAGCTCTTTCTTTGCATGAACCCATTAACCCAATTATTAAGTGCACTAGTAATTTATTATTTGCATTGGAAAAATACAATATTGCATTGGGAAACATGATTTTTGGTCATTTTTACTTCTTGCAAAGTGGATTGTATTCCTTGTTCCTTGGGCACCTCATAGCCACTAGGGAATCCCCATCAAGGGGATACTTCTTGCGGCTGTTATACAATTACATATTCAACCATTAGGGCTGCATAAGACCTAATTCATTTGCTTAAATAACTCTCTTATAAACCATTATATTTTGCTCAAAGTTTGCACACTTATTCTTCTTGGTCTAGCTCACTTTTTGGCAAAGTTTGAGGGGTTTTCAGTGGTTGATTTTATTGTTGTAATACATTCAATGTTACATCCATAAGTATGATATAATTTGCTGCAGACAAGTGTTTACAACAATCTTATCTTTTTATGATAGAATATTGGTTTTTCATCTTGAGTTTAGCTAATCATTAACTAGTCTTTCTCTTGTATCTTCTACTTGATCTCTAACATTTATTGAGAAAATTATAGTACCATATTATTGCCGATATATATTGTTATCTATTTATGCAAATAGGGACATCAAACTTATCTTTCTAATCCAACTAACATACATTATTGCAAAGTGGTTTTTCTTGTGTCTCGGTTCGGTATTCCACCATTTACATGTTACTCAACATACTTGGAAACCCTTGGACCTTCCCAAGAATTCATTCCACACATTTCACGCCACTTAGACTTGAAATCTAGGGTCTCCACTTCCATCTCTATCCATATCCATCTCATTCCCCCCTAGGGTCATCGGGATCACCTCCCTAGAGTGACCTAGTCACCCTTGAAGTGCAAGATCTACATCGATGTGACATTGGGTGTATGATTCCCAAGTTGTATCACTTGATTTGTGGTGGGGTCAGGATTTTTCCAACCTACAACTTGAGCTATAATAGGACCAACTTCTACCCACCACGCAACACTTTGGTTACCATTTATGCCTATTTAAAAATGGCATAGCTCTCACATCTGAAGTTCATTTTTTAGTTTGTTTTAAATTTTATATAGCCAATTGTTTTGGGAGCTTTCCATTTAGATAGTTAGTTTTGGATTTTGAATCCATATTATTTTCATATTTCAATGTATTCTCCAAGTGATATTTTGCTTACTAGTACCAACTACTTCTTATGGATTAATTGAAATGTCCATCTCTTTTGGTTTATGATTTCATTTTCAATGAATTGAATACCCAACTCAAGCGTGGGATAAACTAGAAGCTATATTTGGTAAACACAATGTGATTCAATCCCACTAGCTTGAAAACCAAACAATGACCTTAAGTCCCAACGATTTCCCTTGCATTGAATATTATTTATCTAAGTTTAAAACACTTAGAATTTTACTTGAAGATTATAAAATACCTATGAAGGATGACTTACACATATATGTTATTCTAAGATTGTAACTACATATTCTGTGTTTGTATCTACATTTCATGCCACCAGAGAAGCTCTAGTGGATTCTTATCAAGAACCCTCTCTTAGTCTTTGTGATTCTCTAATTAGAGAGCAAGACAAGCTCTTGCATCTTGGAGTGATAAGCACTGCAAGTACCCAACACAGCCTGAATGGCCCAACAAAAAGATAAAACTAAGCATACAAAGAAACAAAATCCTTGCAACAACAAAAAACAAAACAAGGATCCCAAACCCTCTCAATCGACTTCTCCCAATGATGACAAATGACCAAAATAAAAAAATAAGAACACTGACAAGCATTGCAATTTTGTGGGAAAGATGGTCATATGGAGTCTAAATGTTTTAAAAATATGGAAGCTTTAGAAGCAACAATGAAGGAGCACACCATCAATCTTGATTCTTCTTTTAATTCTTCTTCTCATGGACATGCACCTTTTGCTTTTGGTTTTTCCTTCAATTCAATATCTACTTCTTCTGATGAATGGATTATTGATTCTAGAGCATCTTATCATATGGTTAACGATAAAGCCATTTTTTCTATTCTTAATGAATGTAACACCATACAAATATTTGTTGGTGATGATAGATCTCATAGTGTTGTAGGGTCTGGAACAATTCAGGTAGATAATGGTCATTTCAATGATGTATTATGTGTTTCAAGATTTTCCTACAACATTCTATTAGTATATCAAATCATTCATTTAGGTGAAGGTAAAACCATAGAGTTTTCACCTCTCCAAGTTGTAATCAAGGATTTAAAAGATCCTAAGCATGTCCTAGCCACTGCAATTGTTGATGATATTACCAGGTTGTACAAATTTGACAACTTTGGGTCATCGTCTTTTCCATTAGTTTTTATTGCTCACAATGATGACTTGAAAAAACTTTGACATGAGCGGTTTGGTGATCTAAACTATCGTTCATTGCAACAACTATGTAATAAAATATGGTGACTATCTTCCTCTCATTTCTTGCAGAGGATATTTGTGTTGGTTGTGTACTCAACAAACATCATCAAGATAGTTTTGAAAAATGTGCCTCTTGGAATGCTTCGACCCCTTTGTAGCTTGTTCACAGTGATTTGTGTGGTCCACTTTCTTCTCCTTTCTTTGGGTGCAAGTACTTCTTAACTTTCATTGATGACTTCTCCAGATGCACTTGGGTTTACTTCTTAAAAATTAAGAGTGGAGTTTTTGACATGTTTTTGGCCTACAAGGCCCTTGTAGAAAAACAATCTGGACATCAACTGCAAAGGTTAAGAATATATAATGGCGACGAATATGTGAACAAGAAATTTACAACCTACTACACTGCACATGGCATTCAAATGCAACATACTGTTCCATATACACCACAACAAAATGGTGTTGTTGAGAAAAAGAATTGCACATTAAAGGAAATGACTAATTGTATGATCCAATTTAAAAGATTAAGTCTTCATTATTGGGTAGAAGCCATCAATTGTGAGAATTACATAGTAAATCACACTTCCACAAAGCCTTTAAAAAATATAACACAAGAAGAAGCATGGACTAAAATTAAGCTAGATGTAATCCACTTTTGTGTATTTGGTAGTGAAGAATGGGCTCACATTCCCGATGAAAAAATGAAAGCACTACAACTTAAAAGTGAGACATGTATTTTTGTTGGATATTCTTAAGAGTGTCAAAGGTTATTGACTTCTTCAACCTCATTCTCATGAAATAATTATTAGAATAGATGTTAAATTTGATGAAAATCTCTTGGCCTGAGACCAATTTGATGTTTGTGCCATCTTCAACCTACAATCCATCTTTGATGTTTGTGCCATCTTCAACCTACAATCCATCTTTGATGTTTGTGCCATCTTCAACCTACAAGGCATATTCAATGTTTGTGCCATCTTCTATTCCTATTTTGGTTTCTTCTCCAGATGATGACAGTGAGGATGAAAATCCACCTCTAACTACTCACATTCCTCTAGATGAGTCCATTGAACATGAATTTGCACCAACACCATCGCTTCCTATATGGGTCCATTCAACACAAGAAGAAGTTGGTGATCTTGTTGATGATTATTCAGATCAACTTCATACACATTCATATCTCTAGTGAGCTTCCTCTCTTTTTTCTCAAGTTTCAGAGACTCATGATTCATACACATTTGCAACAGATTTTGGTCATCTTGATTAGGGCACAACAATGAATGAAGAATATCATTATTTAATGGTAAATGATACTTGATATTTTGTTTGTATTTCGAAAGGAAGAAAACTTATAAGATGTAAATGGGTATATAGAACTGAGTATGCATCTGATGGAAGTGTTGAAAGACATAAGACCCTAATAGTTGCTAAAAGGTTCTCTCAAGTTGAAGGAATTGACTATAATGAAACCTTTTTCCTCCTAGCCAAAATGAATTCCATTCGCCTTGTTCTAGCCCTTGCTGCCTCACATAGATGGGAGGTCCATTAGATGGATGTTAAATATGCTACAAGAAGAAATGGAACAACCTCTTGGCTATGTTCAGAATAGGCTCTAATGCCTCCTTCCTTATTATATTGTGTCACCTTTGTAAATACTTCAATATTATCTCAAGTTGTTATTAAGGGGGGATGTTAGGATATTTAGACACTTAGGAGTTAGTTAAGAGCAACTTGGTCTAATTTGTCTTTAGGTAAAAGTGTGTTTTTTAATGTGGTTCTTTAATATGCATTTGTAGTTATGTAATTTGATGGTCACGATATGTTCTAGACATAGAGTGATTCAATGGCTCATATTCTCCTCAATCTTAACAACTATATTGATCTGTGGATTAACTCCTAATTGGTTCATGATCTCTATTTAAAGAGCATGGAAGATCATTTGTTGATGATCAATTGTGTTAAACTCTTGTGTAATTTTTTTTTCTTTTGCATTAATATATTTCTTTCAAGTGGCCACATTGGTTAGGGCCGTGGACTGTTTCCCTCTTAGAGGGTTTTAACCATGTAAAGACACTACTGTTATGATCTTTGACTCGATTGTGTGAGTGGTTACTTAAGGTGTTTTTCATGCATGGGAATACCCTTTTTTGTAGAACAATTTTTTCTTACACAACAAAATGCATTGGTCAAAATTTCATATAATGATAAGCTCATCTAAATATAGGACCAAGACAACTAGATGATATTTATCATATCAAAAGATAAAGAATAGATTTTTCACAAGCCTAAAACAAACTCAATTTTAGTAAATACTCATCGATATTTGAGTACTATCCCTATGGTAATTGATTCAAAGCACAAATAGCTTTATCCGACCTGAACATGAGTCTCTTGCTCATGGATCTCAAAACCTCTATGTTGAATTATATACCTCTTCTTCACTCATGCCGTTTGAGAACGATTTCTTTACATCCATTTGATATAAATACCAACCAAGGAAATAATCTAAATACATGATGATTCTCATAGAGGTATATGTAGCAACTAGAGAAAAGGTCTCAACATAGGCAATTTTTTCTTTTTGAGAGATTCCTTTGGTAATAAACTCGTCCTTGTATTTTTCGATACTCCCATTAGTGACATGCTTAATCTGTACTTTCATCTAGAAACAATCATTGCTTTCCTAGAAGGACTTGGAATTATCTCCTAAACATAATTCTTGAGGATGGAGTTGTAGTCATCATGCCATGTCTACTTTGTAGTGACCTCCTCAACGCTAAAAAGTTGTCTCAAGAATAGAAGTCATTAATGCAACAAAAGTATGAAAATTGTTAGGGACACGACTCACTTGAAATGTAGACTTAGGATCTCCAACTTGTTCCTATGCAACTTGCAATGTTTGGGTAAGCCATCTTGGCTTTCTAATTGGATTAAAAGGTAGTGAGACCTCTTTTCCTTCACTAGAATCTTGCAAATCTAAATTTGATTTTTCTTTTAATTTAAGATCTAACTGTAGAACACCAAGATTTTTGTCTTCTTCAATCACTGTAGGAGGCACCTGTGACCTTGAGAACCACTCATTCTCATCAAACATCACATCTTTTCTTACCATTGTGATGCCAACGCCCTCAACCCACAGGTTGAAAGTCCACGTCAGCTTGTAGGATCTTCCCTTTCACTGGCCCGAAGAACTCTAACGCTCTTCTATTTCCCTATCGAGAAATATGCACCCACAACAACTCTCACGCAATCCCCTATTTCCACTCGGGAGACCGGACTTCGCTACTTCACGAGGTCAGTGGTCGAGCGTTCGGTTCTCGAATCCCCGAAACTCGATACAAGTCAATGCTGACCTTTCTCTTTGTCTTTTGGGACTTTCTCTATCGCGAATTCTACACTCGCGATGTCGAACAACTCACTTTCCCGACTCCCGATTACCGATTAGACAAAACTCTGATACACTTGCAAGTTTGACTATTCAACGCCCGTCACACCTGTCAGGATCTCAGACTTCGCGGTATCGCGAATCTTGATGCAAATGTTTTGGGACTTCTCGCCACGAGAACCCAAAATGACGTTCCACCTATCCACTCGCTGACTCCTGTGGCCCCACACTATTCCCTTGACTGTCGGGATATCGCGTATCGGAATATCGTGATTCCTGTTGAAAATGTTACGGGACTTCGACCCACGAAACCCCAATACATGTATTCACGTGTAAATTCGACGGCCCTTACGGCTCAGATCTATGGTCCTGCCCCTCCTGAGCTTTGAACCTTCTGAAATACTTTCAAGATATCTCTTGCTCTTCCGCGAGATCTAATGACTCACGAAAATTCATGAATCCTACTCAGAGGATTCCGACTGTCCGCTCCTCCTTCACAATTTTCTGCGAATGACTAAGTGTTCCTCCGCGGAACTCGTCCACCTACACACAAACTTACGATGCCTATTGAACACTCCATGACACGAACTTCCTGTGCAACCCTTTGGCAATTTTCTGAAGGTCCTATACCTCCTGATATTTTCCCACAACTCTGAGCCTTAGAAAAGACTCTTGCGTGCACTCCTTGCGGAAACCTTCAGACACTTCCAAGTGTTGAATTTCCTTTGACCCCGCGCACACCTGCAACAACATTCCTTCAATGTTTCATCTCTCAGGTTCGCAACCCTGAAACTCCACTTGGCCTGCGCACTCCTTGCACGACTCTTGTGCCTGTCTGGACCTTTGGATGAACAAGAACAAAAACTAAACTGTCTGAGCCTTCGTCAACGCACTCCTTGCGGACACTTCAACTGCACTCCTTGTGGGAATCCTTGCTCAGATAGAGAAACAATTGAAACTCATTCCTACTTCCCTTCAGACTTCTAATTCAAACAAGAAATCATATACACATAGCATAAAAGAAAATGTTTAACAGGAAGAAAACACTCATGAGCATAACATTCAAACATCAACATACAGAGAACAAACACGATGCCATGAATTTGAATCAAAGCTTTTCTATTAATTCAAACGTCTGTACATGGGTGTTCTTACACAACTCTCTGCTTCCCTTCTATGCTCTTCTTCCTACTTCAATAATGTTACAAAATACACAATGAGGGTGTCTATATCCCGTTTCCCTCTTTCCTTCTAAAACTGTCTAATCTACACATTCAATTCTACCTACTTACATTTAATTTCATAAATGCCTCCATCTACTAAGGATGAGAGCGAATCGCTCAAGGTCTGTTTACATTATACAAGTTCTCCTTCATTTAATTATCATATTTAAGGTTGGCGCATCAACTTCAAGGTAATTTCAAAATTTGCGCTGGCGCTGTCCAGCTGTCTCTTTTGTTTCCGCGCTGGCTCGCTTGATGTTGGTGATACTCCTACATCATACTCCCTGGCTTGAAAAATTTCATGGTCTCCTGTCCATGAGCTCACGCACGGTCTATCCATGCTTAAGAATCTCCGCTTCGCTTTCTCAGCTGGCATCTTCAACTGGATGGCCCTTCCACTTGACCAAATATTCAAAATATTCTTTCCTCCTGGTCTTCTTGCCAATTCTTTTGTCCAGTATGCGCTCCATCTGCGACTTATCTGCAAATGGCATCTGCTTTGTCCACTGGATCACTGGCTACTCATTTCTTGTCCCTGTTTCTTCAACTTTGTATGGGTACAAATATGAGACATTGAATATCAGAGAAATTCCGATCCCATCGGGTAATTCAATCTCATAAGCATTCGCCCCAAATTTCTTCAAGACCCTACATGGCCCAATTTTCTTCATCTTCAGCTTATTATATGTTCCTCTCAGGAACCCTTCTTTCCTTAAATGTGCCATAATCAAATCACCAACTTCAAATTGAAGTTGTCTTCTGTGTTGATCTGCTCTACGCTTGTACTCCTGTCTTGAAATTTGCAGTCGCTCCTTCACGTGGCTGTGAAGTTCCTTCATCGCCTCTACTAATTCTTCTGCACTAGCGCTCCTAGTCACAGTCTATTCTGAATCCCTTAGTTCAGAAATTCCTCTCAGCTGCATACCATAGACAACCTGAAATTGACTCTATCCTATGCTCCTATTTACTGAGTCATTATACGTGAACTCTACCTGCGGTAATATGTGGTCCCATTGGCTGTGGTGTTCTGTCACCAAGCTCCTCAGCAAGTCTCCCAGACTTCTGTTCACCACTTCTGTCTATCCATCCATCTGAGGATGATATGCTGAACTAAACAACAAATTAGTTCCTAGCTTCTTCCATAAGGTCCTCCAAAAATTCCCTATGAACTTAGTGTCTCGATCCGAAACTATACTTCTCGGAAACCCATGAAGTCGAATGACCTCTTTGAAAAACAGATTCGCAATGTGAGTTGCGTCACTGGTCTTCTGACATGGAATGAAGTGTGCCATCTTGGAAAATCTATCCACCACCACAAAGATTGAATCAACACCTCTTTGTGTTCTTGGCAACCCCAATACAAAATCCATGCTAATCGCTTCCCACGACCTCTCTGGTATGGGCAATGGTTGATAAAATCCTGCATTCTGTCTTCTTCCCTTCGAATGCTGACAAATTCTGCATCTGTCCACGAATCTCTTGACGTCTGCTTGCATTCCCAACCAATAATATGACTCATTCAGCTTTGCAAACATCTTGTTGTGACCAAAGTGTCCCGCTAAGCCTCCACTGTGTTTCTCCTTTAACAAGTTCTCCCTCATGGAGCATTTCGGAATACACAGTTGATTGCCTTTAAATAGTAATCCTTCCTGGATCATATAGTCTGTCCAAGAGCTTCTATCTCTGAGAACTGGATTCTCAGCTGCTTCATACGCTTCCCCAAAATCTTGATCATCTGCGTACATGTCCCTGAGATCATCAAAACCCAACGTTTTGACTCGAAACTCCTGCAACAACAAACACTTCCTGCTCAAAGCATCAACAACTTTGTTAGCAGTACCAGAAATATGCTTAATAAAAAATGTGAAATTCTGCATATACTCAACCCATTTGACATGTTTCTGATTCAACTTTTCCTGTTGAGTCACAAACTGCAATGCATGATTATCAGTGTACAATACAAATTCCTTTGGGATCAAGTAATGCCTCTATTTCTTTAATGCCTGGATAATAACATAAAATTCCTTAACATAAGTTGAGTATTTCACTTTCGCTTCATTCAACTTCTCACTGAAATATGCTATTGGCCTGTCTTCTTGACTCAAGACTGCCCCGATTGCAAACCCGCTTGCATCACATTTCACTTGAAATGTCTTCTGGAAATCCGACAACACCAAAACTGGTTGTTCCATAATCTTCCTCTTCAACAGATTAAAAATTTTCTCAGACTCATCAGTCCAGTGAAAATACTTGTGTCTTTTCTTCACTATGTCCATCATCGCTGCACTAATTCCACTGAAATTATTGATGAAATTTCGGTAGAAACTAGCTAATCTGTAAAAACTTCTCACCTCAAAAATATTCTTCGGTGATGGCCAATTCTTGATTACCTCCACCTTGTCTAGATCCATCCTCAACTCATCTACAGAAATAACAAATCCCAAGTAGATGAGCTCTGTCTTCATGAATAAGGATTTCTTCATATTTATCAACAACTTCTCTTGCTGTAACTTTTGCATCACTGTAGCCAAATGCTTCAGATGTTCGGCCATTGTTTTACTGTAAATCAATATATCATCAAGATATACGATAACAAACTTCCTGATGAACTCCTTCAGGACTTCGTTCATCAACCTCATGAAGGTACTCGACGCATTTGTTAATCCAAACGACATAACAAGACATTCATACAACCCTTCGTTTATTTTGAATGCTGTCTTCCACTCATCACCTTCTCTCATGCGGATTTGATGATAACCGCTTTTCAAATCGATCTTTGAAAAGTATTTTTCTCCACCCAAGCAATCCATCAGATCATCCATCCTTGGCAATGGAAATCTGTACCTGATGGTTATCTTATTAATCGCCCTCGAGTCAGTACACATCCTCCAGCCTCCGTCTTTCTTCAGACTGAGTACTGTTGGAACAACACATGGACTCAAGCTCTCCCTGACAAAATCTTTGTCCAATAACTCTTGGACTTGTCTTTTAACTTCTTCATTCTCTTGTGGCGTCAATCTGTATGCGGCTTTATTTGGTAAATTGGCTCCTGGTATGAGATCAATATGATGACTCACACTCCTGATCGGTGGCAACGAACGATGTAATTCGTCCACTACTATATCAATGAACTCTTCCATCAGTTCCTGAATCTCTTCGGGTAAATCATCCACTCTTGTGCTGGTCAAAACAATCCTCGGTTTCCTGACCACAAAGAATTGTGGATCTTCCTTCTTCTTAATCTCTGTAAGAAGTTCCTTCCCACTCATGAGAAGTACAATGTTTCTTACTTCCATTTTCACCTCCTTATCCTTGATTGGAAGCAACATGTGTGTCCTCCCATTCTTCTGCAGGGTATATGTGTTCATTTTCCCATCATGAATCACATTCCTGTCATATTTCCATGGTCTACCCAGCAATAGATGACAAACATCCATGGGAATGACATCACATAATATCTTATCATTATATCCTCCTATCTTGAATTCAACTAAGCATTGTTTAGTGACAGTTACCTGATGTCCTTTCTGTAGCCACAAAATTCTATATGGGCTTGGATGATCAATCGTCTCCAGCTCCAGCTTCTCTACCATCTTCGTAGAAATGAGATTATCTGTGCTACCACTGTCTACAATAACCTTGCATACCCTATCCTTGGTATTGAAAATAGTCCTAAAAAGTCTGGTCCTTTGGACTAAACTCTCCACCTCCTTCTCTAGACCTGTCAACGAAGCTTTTCACATCATCAACGATCTTCCACCTTCAGCCTCTTCTGCCTCAACATTCTGCCTCCGTGCTTTGGCAATGTGAGCTTCTCCAATCTCTTTCTTTTTATCTGGACACTCATAAGACTTGTGTCCATTTTTTCCACATGTAAAGCATGTGATTACTCCACCTCTTCCTCTTCCTCTACCTCTAGTTCGAGGAAAAGTGTTATTGTCAACATAATCTCCTCTCTGCTTAGTATGCTGTCCTCTCTGTTCAACATATTGCCCACACTGTGAACTTCCACTTCCCTCAGTTCGAGTAAGAGGTTTCTTCCAGTCTTCCTTGGGCTTCTGATATTTATCCTAGGCAACTGATTTGCCTCTGGGATGACTTCTACCTCGACCTCTTTGACTTTGCTTTCGACCCAGTTTCTCTTCCACTTTCAGAGCCATCTGATAAGCATCTTCCACCATTCGGATGGTTACCATGCTCATCATGTCCTGGATATCATACCTTAGGCCATTCATATATCTGGAAACCTTTTCATCATCACTCTCCCGATGACCTGCCTTGATGTTCAACTTATAAAATTCCTCAATGTATTCGTTCACTGTCATCAGCTTTTGTCTCAGGTTCTGCATCCTCTTGAACAGAGTAATTTGATAATCTCTAGGGATAAATTTTTCCCTCATCTTTGCGATCATTCTGTCCCAGCTCTTGATCTTTTGTTTTCCCTTGCAGTGTCTATCAACTTGTAGTTCATCCCACCACAATGCTGCATGTCCCTTCAATCTCGTGACAACATTCTTGAATTTCTTGTCTTCTTCGACATCTTCATAGTCGAAGTATGTGTCTAGAGCTCTAATCCAGTCTAGAAGCTCCTCTGCATCCAAGTTTCCCTCGTAAACTGGAATGTCCATCTTTTCTCTTGCACCCATCCTGGCAATAGCTCTAATAAAATGTTCGTTTGATGCATCTTCAGCTGCAACTTCCTCTTCATGTTCAACCTCAACTTCGCTTTCAGAATCACTTAGATCCCCTGCACCGACTGTGCGTCTTTGTGCTGTCTCCATGTCCTCGAGTCTAGCTTGTAGATGACACATTTGTCTCTCCATAGCTAGATCTGTCATCTTCCTGCCTCTTCTCCTCGACATTTCCCTATCCTCTGGTGGATCGGGTGTCTGCATGTCCCTTCTCCTTGGTGGCATGGTGAATTCTCTTTCTCTTCTACAGAAAGCAAAGAACCTTTCTATGCTCTGATACCAACTGATACCGACGCCCTCAACCCACAGGTTGAAAGTCCACGTCAGCTTATAGGATATTTCCTTTCACTTGCCCGAAGAACTCTAATTCTCTTCTATTTCCCTATCGGGAAATTTGCACCCACAACAACTCTCACACGATCCCCTATTTCCACTCGGGAGACCGGACTTCGCTACTTCGCGAGGTCAGTGGTCGAGCGTTCGGTTCTCGAATCCCCGAAACCCGATACAAGTCAACGCTGACCTTTCTCGTTGTCTTTCGGGACTTTCTCTATCGCGAATTCGACACTTGCGATGTCGAACAACTCACTTTCCCGACTCCTGATTACCGATTAGCTGAAACTCCGATACACTCATGAGTTTGACTATTCAACACCCGTCACATCTGTCGGGATCTCAGACTTTGTGGTATCATGAATCCTGATGCAAATGTTTCGAGACTTCTCGCCACGAGAACTCGAAATGACATTCCACCTATCCACTCGCCGACTCCTGTGGCCCCACACTGTTCCCTTGGTTGTCGGGATATCGCGTATCGGAATATCGCGATTCCTATTGCAAATGTTACGGGACTTTGACCCACAAAACCCCAATGCACGTATTCATGTGTAAATCTGATGGCCCTTATGGCTCGGATCTATGGTCCTGCCCCTCCTGAGCTTTGAACCTTCTGAAATACTTGCAGTATCTCTCCTGCTGTTCCACGATATCTAACGGCTCACGAAAATTCATGAATCCTACTCAGAGGATTCCGACCGTTCGCTCCTCCTTCACGATTTTCTGCGAATGACTAAGTGTTCCTCTGGGGAACTCGTCCACCTGTACGCAAACTTACGATGCCTACTAAACACTCCACGACACTAACTTCCTGTGCAACCCTTTGGCAATTTTCCGAAGGTCCTATACCTCCTGAGATTTTCCCACAACTCTGAGCCTTAGAAAAGACTCTTGCACGCATTCCTTGCGACAACCTTCAGACACTTCCAAGTGTTGAATTTCCTTCGACCCTACGCACACCTGCAGCAACAGTCCTTCAATGTTTCATCTCTCAGGTTCGCAACCCTGAAACTCCACTTGGCTTGTGCACTCCTTGCACAACTCATGTGCCTGTCTGCACCTCTGGATGGATGAGAACAAAAGCTAAACTATCTGAGCCTTCGTCAACGCACTCCTTGTGGACACTTCAACTGCACTCCTTGCAGGAATCCTTTCTCAGATAGAGAAACAATTGAAGCTCATTCCTACTTCCCTTCAGACTTCTAATTCAAACAAGAAATCATATACACATAGCATAAAATAAAATGTATAACAGGAAGAAAACACTCATGAACATAGCATTCAAACATCAACATACAGAGAACAAACACGACGCCATGAATTTGAATCAAAGCTTTTCTATTAATTCAAATGTCTGTACATGGGTGTTCTTACACAACTCTCTGCTTCCCTTCTATGCTCTTCTTCCTGCTTCAATAATGTTACAAAATACACAATGAGGGTGTCTATATCCCGTTTCCCTCTTTCCTTTTAAAACTGTCTAATCTACACATTCAATTCTACCTACTTACATTTAATTTCATAAATGCCTGCATCTACTAAGGACGAGAGTGAATCGCTCAAGGTCTGTTTACATTATACAAGTTCGCCTTCATTTAATTATCATATTTAAGGTTGGCACATCAACTTCAAGGTAATTTCAAAATTTGCGTTGGCACTGTCCAACTGTCTCTTTTGTTTCCGTGCTGGCTCGCTTGATGTTGGTGATGCTCCTGCATCACATTGTCTTCCACTGTGTTGGAATGTAAATTCAAGATCCTTTGGAAGTGTTATTGTATCCAACAAAGATCCCTTTGATACCCGAGGGCTCAAACTTAGTTTGTTTCTCATTAAGAACATGCATATAAAATGGACAACCAAATACATGAAAATGAAATACTCATGGATTCTCATTAGTAAAATCCACCTTTAGTGTTTTGTCCTTCAAAATCTCACATGGACATTAGTTCAAGATGTAGAAAACAATATTGCATGCTTCTAGAAAAAGACAAATGGGCATGAATCAATGGCCTTTGTTGTTTCAAATATGGATCTATTCTTAGTTTTATTGAGCCCATTTTGTTGTAGTTTGTATGGTAGTACAAGATCCCTCTTAATCCTTGTGTTCTTGTGAAAAGCATTAAACTCCTTGGAAGTGTAGTCTCCTTTTTTATTTGGCTAAAACATCTTTATCCTGTTCCATGTTTGATTTTCAACCAAGGCTTTGAATTCACTAAAATTATTGAATACTTCATCCTTGTTTTTCATTAAATAAATCCAAGATATCTAAGAGGAGTCATAAATGAAAGAGACATAACACACATTACTTTTCAATGAAGAGGAAGACATAGGTCCACATATTCATAATGAATTAGAATGATAATCCCTCTTGATCTCTGCTCACTTGATGGAAAAGTAGTGTTATAATTCTTATCATCCTTTGTACGCAATGATCTGGCCTATCACGAAATTTGGTAATCATTGCACTATCTTTTAAAAGTGGATGAGTTCCATAGTGCAAGTGACTAAGACACTTGTGGAATGACTCACCATTACCATGCTCTAAGTCCCCATGTTTTGTGGTATCCAAAATGAGCCTATAAAGGCCTTCTTCAAGCACTCCTATGAACGATAGTTGTGCATACATGAATACTCTAATGTTTCAAACAACAAGCTATAGAATTTCCAACAACCAATCATTGCACACTATTAACTCAGAAAATAAAAATTATAGTAAAGTTGCTAATCATTAGCAAAAGCAAAACCAAAATGATTAATAGTGGAGCACCCTCTTACTTTTGTAGAAAAAGAAGGGATTATGATAGAACTAGACTTCATGTAGTAAGTTTGACAATATCAAACACTAACCCTAAGTGCCTAGGATAGAACGCCCTCATGTATGGATAAGATATACCAAAATAGAATGCTTCCCAACCTTGGAAACTATGCTCTTCTTAGAATAGACCAAATCAAAATGTAATGCACCCTCTTCTCTAGTGAATTGTGCCATATAAATATGAAATTTCATGTTATTATAAATTTAGAATATAATTGAAATAAAGATAAAAAAAAAACACTTTCTAATTAAGGTTGGTGTACCCATGCATGCAACCTCACTGTCAATAGCCTACAAAAATAATGTTTCACCTCCTAGTCTTCTCTACCGATGCGTCCTCATCTACAAACCATGACACTGGATGAAAATTGTTGTTGTGTGGATTGACTATTAGGTGTGCCATGTTTATGTGAAGGATAGCAATCGCCTATCAATTGGGAAAACTAAATATATTAAGAAATACACTATTAAGGAGTTTCTGTTAGCATCTAGACTCTGAAAGTAAAACACCAAACTTATAATTTGGACTCATGAAAAGAAGATGAACTGGAATTCTTGAAGTTTGACGTTAAGAAGGGGAAATAAATTAATTAATGTCCATAAATTAAGATAAATCAAGAATAAATAAAAAGTTAAGACTTGGTGGGGAAATGCCAATCATGAATGACACTAGTTAGTTTTGTACAATATGGAGTCAAGAATGATATCCCTCCTATGTTCTCCCATAATATAATGTACTCAAGTTTAGGTATTATATATTATCAGATGAAAGAAGGACTTGCTAATGTCGTTAATGAGTTCGGTTGTATATTCTCTCACCTTTTCATAGTCAAACATGACTTTTGGGGTCAAATGGGATATATGAGCTTGTTATTCAACTCCTATGCTTATGTATTCTATGTCGATAATACTGTTTATATTATGGTAGCTTCGGGAGGTCTGAACCCCTATTGTGACCTATGACGAGACTAGAATATTTCAGAAGGAAGCAAATAAGTAAAGGAAACCCTAGACAAGATGTCAGCTGCAGAAATATAATTAATATGAATTAATTAGTACCTAGAAGGAGAAGTTGGCCCCAGTAAGTCTATCGGAACCACTATAAATACAGGACACCAGTTCTCATTATTTCATCATCTCAACAGTTGCAGTTGCCATTTCTACGCAGTGTAGTGGCCAGTTCTGCGCAGTGCAGTGGCAGTTCTTGTGCACAAGTCTCTGGGAAAGTGTTGTGCTAGCTTCTGGGTGGGACTATCTGATCAGCTTGGTTTCTATTCTTTCTTGGTGCATTATCGTCTCTTGGCTATTGGATTGCTATCAAGATTCTCTTCTCTATCAAGGTCAAGGTGCTCGGAGGGTGGCTTTGGCCTATGGTTGGGTGACAAGGGTATTTTCAATGGTAAAACAAGCACAATATTCTATAATTCTAATAGGTTATGGGCCCACACCTCCTTCATTCAGCCTAAAACCTTGGAAGGAAGCATAACCGCTAGGATATTGAGCTCGCTGAGGAACTGCCACTAGGGTTACTAGCAGGAGCAGCTTCCAAGACACTGTAGCTAGGGTTACTAACATGTGCAGTTGCAGAAACCCTAATCTTCTTGTTGAAGCACCTTGAGTGAAGGGATTGACCTAATCTCTAGACAGATCAGTGCGCCCTAGCATAACGCATCTCTTGGTACTCTCAGAAGGCCAAGACGTGAAGTTTTAATTTTTTTGGTCAAATCTAGGGTTTGACCAAGTCAAAGCAGCCATGACTTATTCTATGAAGTTAGAGAACAAGTTAGATGGAGCCTTTAACTTTAGAGCATGGAAGACAAGGATTGACCTCATCCTTGCCAAGAATAAAGTGCTAGATATCGTGAAAGGAAAGATCGTTAAACCAAAGTTTGAAGAAGGAAAAGAGAAGGAACCGTAGAACGTTGCAGCTATGGAGAAGTTCAAAGACGTTGACATCAATGTCACGAGTATCATAGTGGATTCTATAAAATACCACTTGATAACCTACATCTCCCATCTTGACTCATCGAAGAAGATGTACGATGCCCTAACAAATCTCTTATTAGTCAGAAACATTGGACAAGTGATGAGTCTGAAGAATGAGCTCCGTGACATGAAGATGAATAATGATGACATCATAACATCATACCTTGTGAGGATCTCTCAGTTAAGAGATCAACTACAAGCTATTGGAGAGATCATTTCAGAGAAGGAATTGGTGAACATCATACTCAATGGTCTTCCCAAGACGTGGGATGCATTTTCCGCAAGCATGAACACAAGGAAGGAGTACCCGACATTTGAAGAAATTTGGACTTGCTGTGTTGAAGAAGAATCCAGAATCAGTGCAAAATAAAAACCTCAAAAGAAGTACGATGATCAAGCCTTCATAGAAAGATTCAAGAATTTCAGGGACAAAAGGAAGTTTGGTTCAAGGAGAAAGCCAAATCAAGAGAGGGACATTTCAAAAGTACAATGATTCAACTGTCAAAGGTATGGTCACTACAAGAGTCATTGTCCCGAGCTAAAGAAAAGAAAAGGGACACATGAAGCATCAACTGCTGAAGAAAAGGGACCTACGAAGAAGACCAAGCAGGATGAAAGAGACTTATTCTTATGAAGGTAACAATACTATTCTTAGTTCTTGTACATATCCCGTTTGCATAATCTTTGTACATATCTTGTATATCTATCTCTTAGAAAGATAATATGTTCCAAGAAGAACTATATCCATGGAAGAACAAAAGGATAAGGATTTCTATATAAGAAAGGATGAAATATAAAAGCTATTACAAGATAAGCCAAAATCAAAATCAATCTTGAAGAAACCTAGGAGAAGCAAAAACAGAAAGAAGTTAGTAATCAAGAGGAAATTGGAGAAAGACTTATAATGTTTTGAAGAAGACAATAAGACAGAAGCGCGGACTCTGTCAAACAGAGGGAGCTAGTTATATATTGCAGAAGACAATAAGGATGTAGACGGAAAGCGTTGACTCTGTCAGACGAAGGGAGTCGATTATATGCACTCATACATGAAGCAAGGATTAGGAGGGAGATAATCCTATGATCCATTGAAGAAGATGAAGTATATATATATACCCATGGTAGTAGTCATAAAAGACAGTACGTGTTCAGAAGAAGTCTTCTCCAAAGAAAAGCCTTAAAGTATCCCTGGTTGTCCATTCACATCCGTGATCCTATGATGAAGGAAGAAGTGGAATCTTTAGGGCATGGAATCTATAAGAAACTCCATGGACCCAAGATTCAAAGAAGAACATGAAGATTCCAATAAAGAAGAGAAGCCTGAACAACCAATCATTATATCAAGAATCACAAGATTACCATCCTGATATGAAAGCAATCAAGCAGAACTAAAATTTGTGATGAAGAACAATGTATGGAAGATTTCTGAATGAAAGCATTGCAAGATATAGAGGTTCTCCCAGATGGAGGGAGAAGACCATGTTGATTGCTTGTTCCGGTAAACCTCTACATGAGTCATTATATTATCCATGGGTTGGATTTCTACATCAAGATGAATGCAAAGACTGTTCTCCAGACAAATTGAACAAAGAACGTGTTGGTCCTGAGTTTATGTTTTAAGGCTCTAAAACATACCGTCAAGGCATCCGAAAAAGGTTTTTATGACAATACTTTAAAATAAAGAAATAAAGAAAGACTAGATCATATTCGGTTTCTCAACTGTCTCTGTCTTGCTTCCCGTTGCTCTTGGATGCTTATATCACGTTCAATTGCAGCCCACAATCTTTCTAACTCATCCATATTGGTTGCTATTTGCAGAATGGTGTTAAATAGGTTTAGGGCAATGCTGGTTTGATCCTGGAGACCAGGTTCTACGTTTGGTTGTCTACCACTAGGGACTGTCATGGGTGATAGGGTTCTAAAAGGTTTTTTAAAAGGGTTTTTATCGATTGGTTACTTCAGATTTTCAGAGATTATATTAATGAAACAACTTTAAAATCTAAAACTGTAATGTAAAAACACAATCAAGGCCGTTTCCTGGTTTTGCAACAATTTTGAAATTGTAAACAATGGAACACAATGTAAAGAAATATAAGGCTTTTATCTAGAAAGAATCTTATACTTCAATGAACAATGATGAAAGGAAAACAATATTTCTAACAGAATTAAATATTAAGGAACAGAAGGTTTACAGGTCTTAAAATCACTAAAGTAATTTCAAAGGAAAGACTGTAACACATTCAACATCCAAACCAATCTGAAACAATAAACAACAATGTATATAACTTCAAATTGATTCACTTGTTAGAAACACACATTAAGAAGAAGATTTAACAAAACATGATAAACAGGGGAAGAAACATAGCCACAAAATTGCAGGATCCAGAATCTTGTTTGCGATTTCAATTCCGATAGACTTCAAAGTTGATATTACAAAAATCGACTTTCTCTAAAATTTCTGAAGCCCCTTTTCAGCCTCTTGAAACTATATTTATACATTTCTATCAAAGTCTTTTGTTGGTAACTAACCAACTTCCTAATATTACGGTTGCATAGACTAATTTCAACCGTTTACAATTTATTTCAAAATTATGAAAATAAAATTATTTACAAAGTCCTAAATTTGTATTGAAGAACTTTCTTTATCCGCTTCAATGTATTGAACATATTTCTCTAAAAAGTTTACCAAGAATTTTGGAGCCTCAGGTACTTCATTTGCTTCAAAAGAGAAGAAACTTCTTTGTAGACCTGGCAACTAGCTTCCTATTGTTTTCTCTGTGAGCTTAACTTTCTCCAATTTCGAACTTGAAGCTATCACCCACTTATCAATTTCTGCAATGTTGACCACTTTAATATTTGAGATTTCCACTTTCTTTTCTTCAAGTTCTTCTTTTATTTTCAATTGATACCTGTTAATGTTGATTTCTCCTAACAACTCGAAAAAGCCATCTGTCCCGATATGTACTTCATCCTTTTCAATAAAATCGAAGATCTTTTGACAATCTTCATTGACTCCTTTTGTAATTCTTTTATATCCTTCCAATTTTGTTTCCCAAACTTTTATCATTATATCTCCTTTCAACTGCTCTGAAATGGATAATTTCTGTGATTTTCCAGTTTCTTCTTTTTGTAAAGAAGTTATTATCTTTTGGAAAGAATTCCTTGCTGCTTTAGCTTCTCTTTCTTTTTGTACTACCTTTTCCATAGACCTTTTAGATTCTTGAAAATAATTCTGGATGATTTCCAGATTACATAATATTTTCTGTTGTTCTTCCTCAATATTTGCGTATATCTCTGATGCTTTAGTCTTGAAATGTTCCATTTCAATCACTTGATTAGTAATTGAAATGATTTTATCTTGCAGAGATTTATTTTCATTACCCAGCTCTTGCACTTGTTCTTGAGTAACCTGTATCATGTTTTTTGCCTCATCCAAATTTTCATTTAGCTTTTGGATTTCTTGGATGTCTTTAAGTCTAGCTTGTTCTAGACCTTTTTGTATTCCCCAACCAATAATTTTTTCATTTTCCTTTAATCTGTCCTGTAGTTGCATTATTTCCCGATCCTTTTGCTCTAGCATAGTGGTTAAATTTCCTACAGAGTACATGTTGGCTGATTCTATAGCACCCATGGTTCCTGCTAGCTCTGTAGCAAATTCTCCTTCATTTATCTTCTTTCCATCAATGATAATTTTATGTTTTTTGATCATTCTTTCTCCTACAGGATGTAATTCATGTTTCAAGACAACTCTTCATTTTTTACTGAAAAAATAATCAGATGAAGGGATTTCATCTCTGGTAATCGGCTATAAATCACTCACATATAGAACTCCTTCATGAGGGGTTCCAAAAGTAGTCTGAAGTGGAGTCAATGCTGTAATAGGACTGCTGAGTTCCTTTGAAGCTATTCCCCCAACATTCTCTGGGATGTCATCTAGAATTATTGGACTTGTTTCAATTCCTTTTCCTTTTTCTGTCTATGATTCTCTGGTCTGAGAACCCTCTGTATTCTGAGAAGTATTTTCAGAATCTTTCAATTTATCCTTGTCACTTGAATTATAATGAATGATGGTTTCAAACCCCAGAGGAATTGTTTCTTGCTCTTGCGCTGATGTTGGCATTTCGCCTTGTAAAATCTTTGGCAGACATTGTCGTCTATTTCTTTGAAAAGATGCAAACCCCACCTGTGCATCAAGTGACAAGGTTTGCACTCTGCTCTGCACTTCCTCATAAGATTTAGCATTTCTAAAAACATCATCATAAAATGAAACTTCATGTTCATACGTTTTCAAACCACATTGTGTGACATGCCGACTGATTATTTGGTATGGGTCGTGTTTCCTGTGTTCTATATCTACTAATTTCATTTCTCCCAACGATTCGGCTTCTGCCTTAGAATGACCTATGTTTAATAAAACAAATTTTCCTAGATAAACAAGAAAAGATGGCCATGCCTTTTTCTGCTGAGCTTTTAATTCTAGCCCAATACCACCATTTACTAACTAATAAGCCACTTCTCTGCATATTAACGTGTCTGGTAAATTTTTTGGAAGTGCATGAGGCGGAATAGAACAACCATAAACTCTCACATAAGAAAAATTTTCCTTGATGAACCAATCAACGACTGACTTGAGGTTTTCTATGATGGTATTTGAAATGCGAGGAGGTTCGCATCCAAAGAATATTCTGTGCAGAGGGATAATTACATTATGACACACCTCATAAAAAGTATTTTTGGCATTTTCTTCTCAGAGAGATGAATAGTACTTATGAACAGGCTCTGGGCAAGAAACATTCCAACTCCAATTCATTAGTGGGAAAGGAGTCATAAAACATATGGCATCCATGATATACGCTGACATATAAAAAGACACTGGCTGTCCTTTTGACCTAGCTATTTTGTAATTCATAACCTCTGATGTAAGGTTGTCTGATAGAATTTTGTGCCAATTAAAACTGCATCCCTCTGAAACTTCCTCCAAGAAAGGTGTCCATTCTGCATTAAAGTGAAAAGGATCCTTTCTCCCAAAAAGTCTACATAACATCATTGCTACATACACCATATATTCATTTAAGGAAGCTGTGGCATAAATTCCATGTATATCATATTTAAGCTTAGCGTCTCGGAGGCTTTTACTGAAAAAGGCGATGGGTTTCTCAAAACCCTCTTCATTCTTCTGTAGGAGAACAACAACCAACATATGTTCTGAAGCAAATGAAAAAATGAAGAACTCCTTAAGATAATCTGGACTTGCTAGTACCGGAGCCTCACTTATAACTTTTTTAATGTGAGCAAAGGATGCCTTTGCTTCTGTTGTCCACTTAACTTCACTATTCTTCCTGAGCATATCTGTAATCAATTTAACAATCTCAGCAAAGTTAGGAACAAATCTTCTCAAAAAGTTTATTTTTCCTAAAAAAGATTGAATCTCTTTAACATTTCTAGGAATAGCTAATGTGTCTATGGCCTCTACTCTCTTAGGATCGATTCTGATACCATCTCGGGATACTATATGTCCTAACAACTTGCCCTCCTGCATGGAGAAATGAGATTTTTTTGGATTTAATGAGAGACCAAACTTATGACATTTTTCAAAAGCTTGTTTTAAATGAATTATATGATCTTCATCTGATTTCGAAAAAACAGTAAGATCATCCAGATATATAACTACAAACTTGTCTCATTCACTGACAAAGGCAATATCCATTGCTCGTTGAAAAGTGGCTCTTGCATTCATTAGTCCGAATGACATTTTATCATACATAAAAGTACCCCAAGGAGTGGTGAGTGCAGTTTTTTCCTTATCAGGTTCACTAACTGCAATTTGGTTATATCCTGAAAAGCCATCAATCATGGACATCCTAGTAGCCCCTACTACTTTCTCCAGGACGTGATCCATTTTTGGTAAAGGATAGTTGTCTTTAAGAGAAGATTTATTTAAATTTCTAAAGTCAATGCATAATATGATTTCCCCATTTTTCTTTCTCACTGGTACTAGATTAGCAACCCAGTCAGAATATCTTAAGGGAACAATAATCTTAGTGTCTAAAAGTTTTTTCACTTCTTTCTCAATGATAGGTAATAAGATTGGGTTAAACTGTCTGAGTTTTTTCTTGAAAGGTTTGACACCCGGTTTAAGTGGTATTTTGTGTTCTATCACCGAGGTGTCATATGTTTTCAAATCTTCGTATGACCATGCAAACACATCTTTATATTTTTTCAACAACTCTGTATATTTTTTTTTATTTTCTACTGACAAAAATTTAGATAACTTAACCATTTTGGGATTATCTACAGTTCCTATGTTACAGTCTTCAACCTCTTCTGGTTGAGGTTGCAGAGTGGTTTTAGAAGGAATGTCATCTTTATTGAAGAGTCTTTCCAAAGGTATCAGATCTTTGGGGATTTGATTATTTTTTAAAACAAGCATCCGGTGATTAGCTATTTTATCATGAAACTCTTTTGCATCTTCACCTTCCTACATGATCCAAATAGGATCATTTTGATTCTCCTGATCATTATATGTTTTTGAAAACTCATCTAAAGATTCAAGAAACTTTCTGAGTTGCTCATCATCTTCGAAAACTTGCCAATGTTGTACATTATCAGGTATGGAAGGACAATGTCTCATTTGAATATGGTATTTTAAATTAAAAGCCATTGGGGGGATAAACATTGATGCAACTTTAGCTAAGGCATCGACCTGTTGGTTTTCGGATCTAGGGACAAAATGGAAATTCACAGAAGTGAAGAAATTCTCAATTAAATCCCATACACAGTTTCTATAAGACCTTAATCTAGGATGCTTAGCTTGATATTGCCGATTTACTTGTTTTATGATTAATTCAGAATCACCGAAGACTTCAATCTTTTTAATTTTCATTTTTCTTGCAGCTTCTAAACCAAGTACTAAAGCCTCATATTCACATACATTATTTGTACAGTCTATATACCACTGGAGCCTATAAGAAAAATGTATCACAAATTGATCATCAGGGGCAATAAGGATTACTCCAGCCCCAGCTCCAAGATAGGAGGAAGCACCATCAAAAAACATTTTCCATGTACTAGTATTATATACATTTTCTTTTATTTCATTTTTTTGAATTTTTTCTTCTGTATCTTTATCATCTACATCTATCCCAAAATCATCATCTAACGATAATATACAGTTCCCTAAATCCTGGTCTGCGATATACACAGGATGATTTTTAGGATTTTTTGGGTCAATCACTGTGAACGCCATCCGAGTTTCCCTGTATAGATGAGTGAATTGTCCTCCGAAAACAAGGATCGTAGCGTACGCCATATCTAACTGGATGGATCCTCCAAGCTTAGCACACCATGATCTAGATAGTAGCATTCCATATTTTGGGGGAATATCTGCAACTACCACATCCATAAGGATGCTTTTAGAAGGTATCTGGGCCAAGTTAACTACTAGGTCTTTAATCATCCCTATGCATTTAACTCTCCTAGAATCAAAAGAATACAAATCACCATAGGGTATTGTGACTTCGAGACCAAGTTTATCCATTATTGCTTTAGTCATGACATTATGTGAAGCTCCAGAATCCAACATACAGTTGTGTAAAAGGTGATAAAAAATGGTAAGTGTGATATAAAAAGGAGCTACTGTATCTTTTTCCCCTTCTACGTGCGGACATAAAACTATGATAGGTTTATCATCTTCTAAGTTAATTGTGTCGGCCTGACTTTCCTTTTCAGAAAAATTGATCATTTTAGCCATTTGTTTTCGGTATACTGGATTTTTAGCTAATTCGACAAGGGGGATAGGAATTTTGATCTTGCTTATTTCGTTTTCCATGTTAAAATTTCCTATGGCCTTATCATTTTCAATGTGTGGGGCTTCCATAACCTTTTTCTCAGTTTTATGTTGTGATGTAACCTTATTTTATTTTATCGGAGTTTGTGTATTTACAGGTGTAGTTCCTACTGGCTGTAATTGTACATGGTTATCTGTTGTATTTCTTTTTGCAGACTGTTTATATGCAACTTTTGGGTTTTCCTCATTAGTATCATTTCTAAGCAAAACATTTTTCGTTTGAACGTTAGGAAGATTTTTATTTCTCGGTTTCAGATTATATCTTCCCTGCAAATCAACAATAATATCATCTGCAACACTTTGATATGTATGATCATCAGTGGCATTATTGCTAACTTTATCTTCTGATTTATTTTCCTTAATCAAAGACACTTCATAATCCTGTCTAGATAAATAAGGATACCTGTTATCATCACCAAGATTACTAATATCTTCATCCAACCCTTCAAATTCACCAAAATCTTCTTCTCCAATGTAATCTTCACTCTTAAAAGGTGCTGGAATTTTTTGATCTTCATTTTTTATCATTTTATGTGGTCCTTGTGGTTCATGATTTTTTCGGAAATCTTTTCTGGGAAAATTATCCCTTCTAGGTTTTTCTAATTCCATTTTTGAAATTTTGTTTGAGAGTTGTTGGCTGACCCTAGCCATCTCATCTATTCTATCTCCAACAGATTTTCCTGACCCTGAAGGTCCACCTTGTTCTTTAAATTTTTTATTATCTTTATTTACATTTTCAGTCTTTGCTTTCAGCTTCCGTGATGCCATCATATTGGATTCTATTTCAACAACATCATCTTTCATTTTAGGGAGATCTACTGATCTTTTCTCCCTCAATAGTAAAGCAAAGTCAGGATCAAAAGCCCCGGCATAAGTTACTTTGGCTGAAGGTTGGGAAGGTTTAACTTCAGCTGGAATTTTATTATATAATTTATTAAATCTTTGAGTGAATTCCAATACTGACTCAGAATTTTTCCTTTTTAGGGCTCCGAATTCTGTTAGGTAGTAGAGGTGATCTTTCCTCTCACCTCATTGTCTGATAAATGCATTCTCAAGCTCTTCGTAGGATCTTAGTGATCCAGATAGTAAGGATCAAAACCAAGTTCTCACCTGTCCTTCAAAAGTTTGCACGAGTAATCTGGAATAAACATCGTCATGCTCTATTCCAAGTATATCTGCAAATTGATCGAAAAAGTTGATATGTTCTTGGGCAGTTAAATCACCCTCTCCGGTAAATTTAGGGAGACTCTTCATATAGTTCTCAGGGAGATCATGAAGAGGGACAGGAAGGACTAGGGGAGCATACCTAGCAGCCACTTTGGCAAAAATCCTGGGAACTGGTACCTGACCGCCTCCAGGAGCACCCCCTCCACCTCCAACACCTCCTTATGCTGCCATGGTTAGATTTGGGACTGGAGTTGGGACAGTGTGTGGAGAAGATTCTTGGAAAACTGGGGATGAAACTTCGGGAAAGGAAAAAGTATCAAAAGAAGGGGGAAGTGAAAGTGATCCTTCGAAGGTTTCTGATGAATGTGATTGTGTAAAATTAGGATGATCTGCAGAATAAGTTGATAAAAGGATTTGTTTAATTGATTTTCTTGACTTTAAGATTTTTTCTAGATTAGAGATTGGCGAGGTATGTTTGCTATCGGGGTTTTTTCAGGTGTTCTTACGGCTACTAGCCAGTTTATTTAATGTGGAGTCGCCAAGTGAAAGATAATTTTAGCCTTAGAAAGTTTTCTGCTCTTGTTCACTATCAACAATAGAAAGTGTCAATGTCATTCTTCCCAGGGAAATAATTCGTTTCTTCGTTCCCTGGCAACGACGCCAAAAATATGTTGGTCCTGAGTTTATGTTTTAAGGCTCTAAAACATACTGTCAAGGCATCTGAAAAAGGTTTTTATGACAATACTTTAAAATAAAGAAACAAAGAAAGACTAGATCAGATTCAGTTTCTCAACTGTCTTTGTCTTACTTCCCGTTGCTCGTGGATGCTTATATCACATTCAATTGCAGCCCATGATCTTTCTAACTCAACCCTATTGGTTGCTGTTTGCAGAATGGTGTTAAATAGGTTTAGGGCAATGCTGGTTTGATCCTGGAGACCAGGTTCTACGTTTGGTTGTCTACCACTAGGGACTGTCATGGGTGATAGGGTTCTAAAAGGTTTTGTAAAAGAGTTTTTATCGATTGGTTACTTCAGATTTTCAGAGATGATATTAATGAAACAACTTTAAAATCTAAAACTGTAATGTAAAAACACAATCAAGGCCGTTTCCTGGTTTTGCAACAATTTTGAAATTGTAAACAATGGAACACAATGTAAAGAAATATAAGGCTTTTATATAGAAATAATCTTATACTTCAATGAACAATGATGAAAGGAAAACAATATTTCTAACATAATTAAATATTAAGGAACAGAAGGTTTACAGGTCTTAAAATCACTAAAGTAATTTCAGAGGAAAGACTGTAACACATTCAACATCCAAACCAATCTGAAACAATAAACAACAATGTATATAAATTCAAATTGATTCACTTGTTAGAAACACACATTAAGAAGAAGATTTAACAAAACATGATAAATAGGGGAAGAAACATAGTCACAAAATTGCAGGATCCAAAATCTTGTTTGCGATTTCAATTCTGATAGACTTCAAAGTTACAAAATTTTTCCTCCTTAAGATAAAAAATTCAAGGTCCGTTTCAACAGAACATATGAAGAGAAACCCCAAGACCTTGAGGAATTCTAGGAAAAGATCCTTGTATACAGATGGAAGAAAACTTGATGGAGAACCTCCAATGCACATCAGAAGCATGGTGAAGAATATCTATAACATAAATATTGTATTAGAATGATTACTCAGATGATCAGGATGATGGATTGCCAATCCATGACAAGATCTCAAGATGACAGAAGAAGTGCCGCATGGATATGTTCCAGTTTGACTCTTTCCACGATGTTGTGAGCCAGCAAGAGGAATCCAACAATGATATACCTTATTGGTCAGAGCTACATGAAGTCTTCAGAGAAAACCAGTGTTCCAGACAGAAGTACATTTGAAATCAAGAATTACATTATCCGTGATGAATTCCAGAAAGGAGAAAGTGGTTCTCCAATACATATCTCCATAGATGAGAAAATAAGCAGACATTTTTGGTAAAGCTTATGTCCAAGATGAAAGAGTTTGCGTACTCAAGCTGTAGCTTGTGGAGACGACTTCCTTATGGAAAAGGGAAGATATGAATCCTAGGTCAGGAGGGAGCCTTGAAAATATTATTGAAACATTTATCTTTGTGATTGAAAAATAGTCTAGATCAGAAAGATTCTTTCCTGTTCGAAAAGTGGATTGAGATTTCTGACGAACAATGACTTCCCATTGTGGTTAACATGGGAAGTAGTCTGATTGCTGATGTATCATAGACAATGACTTCCCATTGTGGTTAAAATGGGGAGTGGTCTAGGGCAGTCTCTCTTCTTGAGGGTTACTCAAGAAGACTGGCCTGCCTCGCCGAACAACGATTTCTCATTGTGGTTAACATGAGGAATGGTCCGTTTTGGAGGTTGATACAGGACAATATTTTCCTCTGTGGTTAACAGAGGAAATGGTCCAGATAGTCATTCCTTCGGGTTGTACATTCTCTCCAGGGTGCACTTTGATTAGTGTAGGAGGAATGGCCCAGGGTGGGGAATGGTCCAGGCTCAACAATCAAGGATAGACATTCCTTAGGGTTTATACATTCTCTCCAGGGTGCACTTTGATTAGTGTAGGAGGAATGGCCCAGGGTGGGTAATGGTCCAGGCTCAACAATCAGGGACAAACATTCCTTAGGGTTTATACATTCTCTCCAGGGTGCACTTTGATTAGTGTAGGAGGAATGGCCTAGGGTGGGGAATGGTCTAGACTCAGACATTCCTTAGGGTTTATACATTCTCTCCAGGGTGCACTTTGATTAGTGTAGGAAGAATGGCCCAGGGCGATGAATGGTCCAGGCTCAGAAATCAGAAACAATCAATCTTCCTTGTTTGAGAAGAATAAGGCAGATAGCCCATTGTTGACGTTCTATACTGAGGGCAGATATTCTTTCAGATCTCACAAATGTGAGTGAAAGATTGGCTCAGATGATTCAGTTTATATCATAACATTGTTTTTGTACAGGTTGATATCAGATGTTTTTTATGAAGACTGTATGACAGTATATGTATACTACTGTGGTGGATGTGTTCCACTATTCGTGACTATATGTTACTGATCAAGTACTTGTTTGCTACTTGGTGTGGTAGTGTACCACTGTATTGTAGTTATGTACTACTATGGATAGACACAGTTGTGTTCTATTTTTCTCTGATCGCCTTGAATACAATCATCAGTTTTGGAAATGATTATTATCTAGATGGATGAGCAAAGGATAGGGAATTCCCAGACAGAAAATAGTTCAGAACATTTACTCTTCTAGGATTAGAAGAATTACTCTTGTATCACTCCGTGGTGTGAGTGACTTATCCAGCATCATGTATGATTACTCAAGTAGAGTATGGTCTCGAGAGATGATGCAGCTGATAACACTGATGGTGATGATGGTGCTCATGATTTAGTCATGAGATAGTCTATACAACTATGTTGATGCTACCAGACAAATGTTACCAATTGTCTCTAGATAGTAGAGATATACTACTGTGGTGGATTTGTTCCATTGGTTGTGACTGTGTGTCACGGTTTGAGTAGTTGCATACTACCATATATAAACACAAGTGTATTCTATCAATTGATATTGTACCAATCGTCATAAGAGATTATCCAGTTGGATAATAATGATGGTGCTCATGATACTACTAGTTGAATGGTCTGTTTGTGCTCAAGACCATACCTCCCTATCTAGGAGGGAGTGTTGATATTATGGTAGCTTCGGGAGTTATGAACCTCTATTGTGGCCTATGACGAGACTAGAATATTTTGGAAGGAAGGAAAGAACTAAAGAAAACCCTAGACAAGATGTCAGCTGCAGAAATATAATTAATATGAATTAATTAGTACCCAGAAGGAGAAGTCGGCCCCATTAAGTATGCCAAAACCACTATAAATATAGGGTGCTAGTTCTCATTATTTCATCATCTCAGAAGTTGCAGTTGCCAGTTCTGTGCAGTGCAGTTGCCAGTTCTATGCAGTGCAGTGGCAGTTCTTGTGCGCAAGTCTCTGGGAAAGTGTTGCGCCGACTTCTGGGTGGGACTATCTGATCAACTTGGTTTCTATTCTTGCCTGGTGCATTAGCCTCTCTTGGCTATTGGATTGCTATCAGGATTCTCTTCTCTGTCAAGGTCAAGGTGCTCAGAGGGTGTCTTCGGCCTATGGTTGGGTGACAAGGGTATTGTCAATGGTAAAACGAGCACAATCTTCTATAATTCTAACAAATACATCCCCTCCACACCCTTCTTTATATTGGTAGGGTGATTTTAGATTCATGTCGTTCTCATTTGAGTCATACTAAAGGGAGGGAGAGAAAATCATGCATGTGGGTCATGAGGGAGGGAGATAGATGTGAGTCACGAACAATCCAAATGAGGGGGAAGTACACTTTGAAATTACTCGAGGAATTGTGTGATTATTTGACGTGAAAAGAAATTTTTTGGTCTAAGGTTAAGGTATATCATGGGAACAAATATTGATGTTAAGAGAGTTGACACAATAATTTTGAGGTGATTGGGATATTAGTTGAGTAACAAGGGAGAACTTTTGAATAATAGGTGACGACGTTGGAAACCCACTTCCAAGCCATTTATTCAACCTTAAATGGTTTAGCAGAGATACACTAGATGGTCTCCTCAAGCAATGACATTTATGCTCTAGAAGAAACCCAATTATAGAGATTACATTACCATAAGACTTGCTTTGACATCAAAAGTTCAATTAATCTTATAGTGACAATAATGCCAATTGCCCATAATATTAAATGCATTGAGTAAACTAATGTGTTTAATATTAATTCTCCTCAATTAATCTACATGTATTTCTAGCATTTAAGGCCTAAGTGAATCAAAATGCACAATAAACTTTTTTTGTGGAGAGAACATATCCAAATAATTAATGATGATGGAATTTTTTTTAGAAATCAACAAAAGTTAAAAAGAAGGCAAGCCATGCAAGGAAAAAAGTATGATAATTGATTTGTTTTTTATTCATTACCTAATTAGCTTATTCTAAGCTTATTTCTAGAAGATAATTTAAATCATATGGAACACATTGAATTGAATTATTGGATTAAGGAATTGTTTTTATCTAAATCAATCAATAATTTGGGAGGGATGTGTGGTTGTTGGAGCTATGCATACTCCTTGATTAGCGTATTGAAGAGGGAGAAAAACATCTTATTTCACCACGATTCATTTGCACATCTCTCCCTCATTCCTTTTATTTTTCTCTTCTCTTTTTTAGTTATTGAAATATGTTTGTGGGGTGAAGAACATGATGGAGGAAGCTATATATCACTAAGATCCAAGAAAAAAAGTGTTTGGAAGGTCGAAATATGGTTACTCTCAAATTTTTAGCGAATTTCAAGAACTTTCGTTTTTGACACAATTATCAGTGCACATTTTTGAGAAGTTTTCCCAAAGAGAATTTCACTCACCTCAAGGTCAATGAGCCTATTGAGTGCAACAAATTGAACCTTGTGAAATTTTTATTTTTTCATTTTAGCTTTTCCTCTAAATTTTATTTTCAATAAGTTTTCACTGGAGGGAGAAAAACACAATGAAGGAGGCTGAATCTCAATTAACTTCAAGAATCAAAAGTGACTATGAGTTTGAAATATGGCTGCCCTCTAATTTCCAATAAATTCTCAAAAAAATCATTTTTTGGTACAATACCCACTACACCTTTCTTGGAAGTTTTCCTAAAGAGAGTTTCTACTCTCTCTCTCTCTCTCTCCAAGTGATTTAAGCCATTTTTGGCAAGCTGGGATTTCACCTTAAACTTCTATTTTTGATAAGCTCATCTTGAGAGCACCCTTCTAAACTCAGTGACTTGAAATCAACAATTTGTCTTATTCTCTCTCTCTCTCTCTCTATGCAGGTGATTTGAATTTTTTTGACGAGTTGGATTTTTCCTCAAAATTCTATAGTTGACAAGTTTTCAATGAAGGGGAAAATGACAATGAAGGAGGCCAAATATTGCTTGTCTCCAAGAGACAAACATGATAATAATGTCTAAATATGATTACTCTCCAATTTTCAGTGAATTTTGAGAATTATTTTTTATCACAATTCCTAGTACATCTTTTTGGGTTGTACAACAGATAGATCTTGTAAAAGTCCAAGAGGAAATTTATTGAGGATGTCGATTTCTATCGACCGAATAGTTTGGGGAAAGTTCTCGGAAGTTGAGTTTTGAATTTGATCATTGGAGACCCCAAGGGGATTGGAATTGATTGAAGAGATCCAATTGATATTGGTGCTATGGAAATGTGATGATGCAACCACAACATCCATATAAGACATACTCTCTTCTTGAAGAAGTTATGGGGTGCAGGTTTCACTCTAATTTACTTTCTTGATGCATAGAATCATTCGCTAGAAGTTGTAGGCAATTCAAAGAAGAATTTCATGACCCAAAGGGAAAATGGATCCCCCAAGCCAAATCATAGCTTGTGGCGAGGTATAACACTACACATATGTTATGATACAACTCCTAAAAAATGATAAAAATTCATTGAATTATAGTTCACTTCGAGGGGGGAACCTCCTTTTACAATATATCCAATTCATAATACAATATGAGACGTGATAATATGATCTTAAGACTATGTCTCCTTGGTATATACATATAGGATACAAAGGGTACAATTATAATGAAAGGGTGCGATGAAGGGGTTTAGAGCCTACATACACATTTAACATAAGAAATGTAATAATTCAATAATGGGCCTAATAAGAGGTTTTATACATACATGGGCTTTGTATGGGGCTTTGTCTAGGGCTTAACATGCCCCTCCCCTTCAAACAAGTGTTGTCCTCAACACTTGACAACCACATGTGTGTATGCATGAATAAATCATCTTCCCATGTCGCCTCTTCCATTTGACAAGGTACTCAGTAATTTCTTGATTTTGCAGCTTCTTAATCCTTAATTCAAGGATTTTTTTTGGTTCTAGTATGATTTCCCCTTCTCCATTTATCTATGATAAGTAGTTTACACTGGGATCTTGTCATTGGTTAACTTATTTAAACAAGAAACACAGAATATTGGATGTGCACTTCCTTGTTTCTGATGAATAACATGGACATGATCTTGAGCAGGTGGAATACCGTTAGACATATCTTCAAATACATTGGAATTATTGTTGATAACTTTTTGGAGATCCATTGGAACAAAGGATATAGATGTTTGAAAATCTATTGAGATCAATCATGAAATTACACCATGGTGTCCTGTTTTGAGTAATTTTGTCATGTTTTTATATATTATAACTTTAGAGGGTTTCACTTGGATACCTCTTAGATCAATTTCCTTTCCTTCTGAGGAAATCTCATGAAAAAATATTGAAAAATAAGGGCCACTGTTCCTAATGATTGTAACCATTGGATCCCTAATACATCATCAACACCACCCATTTGGATGGCAATCATGGGACTATCCAATAAATACTCCCCCATATTGAGCTTAATACTAGTGTCCTCTACACTCTTATCTTCCATTTCAATGCCCTCCCTCCTTGAACACATACTTCTACACTTATCTTCTATTTCAATTCCCTCCCTCCTTGACCACATACTTCTTTTAGAGGCATTTGAGATCTCATTAGCAAAAAGTCACCCTGAAAATTCAAACATTGAATTACACCCAATATGTACTATTGAATAACCCAATATTTTCCATCGCCTTAAAATTCAAGCATTCAAAGAGAGATTGTTATAAGACATTGAATTACACTCACTACATAATATTGAAAAACTCAATAAAGATGTCAAATGACTCAATAAAGGGAGTTCACTAAGGAAACATTGAGGGTTTGATTTTTTCATAAAATATACAAGGTTAATATTTATTTATCTTGGTGCAATTGCACCTAGCGCTAAAAGGAAAAAGAAGCAACATAAGAACTTACTTTGTGACAATACTATGTTTTCATTAAGAGAAGCAAGGTATTATTGCAACCTAAAAATGAGATGTGTAACATGTGTATATCATATAATGAGATATGTAACATGTATATATCTTGGGGTGAGATGTGTAACATGTTGATCCATAAATGGTAGGTTTATAGCCTCTCCATATCACCATCACCAACATAGATTCCCGAGAAATGATTTTTTTTTATCGATGATTCTGCATATATTTTTGAGATTAGGAAGATGACAATGGTTAAAAATTATTTTGGTTGTCATTGATCCATTTTCATGTATCACTTTTTATTTCTAAGTTTACTCACGTGTAGAACCTTTTCCTCTCCCATTTGTTTTATGTTCCACCATGCTCCTAGACACAAAAAAATTTCACTACACTTAACCATTTTTCTGACTTGTGCAGGATTCCTTACCTTGTGCGGAGATTCCCTTTTTCATAACCATTTCCCTACATCCCACACAATGCCTTCCTCCCGCACTAGCTATGTTTCACATATTTCAACAATTTGTTTATTTCCAACTTTTCCTGTAGTGCACAGAACCTAACATTTAAATTTTTCCCACACAAAATTTCTCTCTACACAAATGGAACCTCCATGCACCTAGACTTATGCACATATGTTGTGAAAATAAATTCACATAACCCGACCTCCGTACTCTCCATATCTCAAACCCTCGCACTCCCGCACACCTTTACATTTCCCACACAAATAACTTCTAAAGGGATTTCTCTTTCTATCCATAATATATACTTAGTGCAATCTTCATCAATATCTTACACTTTGCACACTATTTGAGGGTCATTTATGATCTATTAACGGGTTTCGATTCATGAAGTAAAGGGCGGTGATCCAAGGTTGATTTGGATTAATTATCCCATTTTCCCATGAACCACTTGATTTTGAAAATAACTTTTATTTATGGTTGCCTGTATTTCGAAGGAAATTTGTACGTGTTGAAGGGATTTTTTAGTAAATTTTATTCATGCACTTAACCTTTAAGCAACTTGAGCCCTGTAATTTAGTGTCACATATACCAAGGTGCATTGGAAGAATAAGAAGTATGGCAACTAGAGGGAAGAAATAACCTTTTTGTGGAGATATTGTTAATTTTCTTTCTCGCCAAGATAAACACTTCCATTGGTCGACTACATATCAATGGTTTCAAAGTCTAACTCTTGAATAGAAGCATAATAAAAAAATCTAGATGACTAGATTAGTTAATGTTGGTTGCATGCCTGGAGTTTTTGACTTCAAGAATCTAGTTTCTTGTTGCGCTCGTAGATTTGATTAAAAAATCAGAACAATTCGAGTAGTTGTTGAAGGGAAGAAACTTGTTCCACTAGCTCCCAAGATTTTTAAAAGAATGCTTCGACTACCCGTCTAACAACAAGAGTCTTAGGCTTCTTGACACTAACTCTCTTATGGATTCCCAGGGTGGTAGGATAATTTGTCAAAGGATTTCATGGTTCCCTTTGCAAAAATGCCACCTGACCTTTCAACCATTGACATAACTCTGTTGGCGGAGCTGTATCAAGGGTTTTCATGGTTATTTGCACGATTAATGGGATAAAAATCCACTTCTCGTATTTCGAGGTTAGTTTTCTATGTATTGCATTTTTTTTTTTTAAATAAGTTATGTTCGACTAGGCCAAGGTAATCTCAAATGAGATTTCCTTTCAGGTGGCCAATTCTTTAAGACTCAAAGATTCTCTATGACTGTGTATTGGTCCTAGCAGTTGCCTACTATACTGTGTTTGAGGGGTTACCCCTGAGAGAAAATTTAGATGTTGACAATGAACCAATTCAATTTTGGTACCTTGTGCTTTGGAAGCATAAGGCACCATTCCATTTTTGTCTTATTCAAGATAGATTTCTTAAAGAATTTAGATACATGTTTATTGGAGTATCACTAACAAGGGTAACCCAAGAAGTAGAGGATTTAATCAAAGGAAAATGAATTTGCATGTATGAAGAAAACCATACTTACATTAGATTGTATGGATATGATGGAAGCCCTTTCTTCTTCCCACATTTGTTTGTGATAGATATATTGTTGCAGAAGTATGTAGGCAGTAAAAATCATGGTATATTTTTTTTGACAAAAAGATAAAGAAATACTTTATCTCATTGCCCTTTATTGTCTCCAATGTAATAGTAAGAAACACCTCCCACTTGTTAGAAATTTCTAAAATGTTAAACACATTTAATCTGAAGGAAACACAACCTCTCCAAGGTTTTGACCATGAGGGGTTGTTTTCAGAACATTTGGCATCCATGAGATATAGAAACCTTTTCACAAGGATTGTTGAAGGAACTGGTGATAACAACCCAAATACCCCAAAGACAAATGGAAAAACAAGCATATAATCATGATTTGGTCACCGAGGTTAGTTTGAACACTCAAAAATAAAATAAAACAAGGCAAAGAGGAAAATGCACAACCAATGTGCAATCGTCTTATGTTCCCCATTCATGTAGGATTTCCTCCTTTACACAACATAAACAAGAGTCAAATATTAGCAGAGAAGAGAATAATGAAGGACATGATGGAGGAGACAATGACCCACCTCATGTTAATATTGAAAGAACACATACACTATCTTAGAAAAATAGGAAGAGAAGATCAAACAATAAAGATTCAAAGAATTCAAGAAGCCTAAGGAATGCAATTGATATGGAAATAGATAGTGCCACTGTACTCGACTGGGTATCACTACGAATTGTTGAAATTCGACGAATTACAAAGGAGTTGGTCCAAGAAGAGACAATAGTTTTTGAAGAGCATTCCTTGACACTACATAATGCTCAATATAATAAAGAAGATATAAAGTTACATATAGAAAAAGTCCATGTGAAAAATAAGAAAATAACTCAAAAATGGAGTTCAGAAGTTGATGTCTCAGGAGTCGAACCCTCAAGACTCCTCAAATTACATATCACTATTGGAGATGCTCTTGTTAATTCCATCTAAGAGAAAGAGTTAGAAAATATCATATTGAAAAGAAGAATAAATGAGCTTGAGGACACATTGAGTCCCAAACCATTGTTTGTAGAACCATTGGCTATTATTTCTCCAAATCAAATGCCACCAAGTACACTACGGACATCAACACGGGTAAGAAAGGCCGTCAAATTGCTAGGCGGAGTTAGATTGTATGTCACAGAAAATATTAATAAGCGACTTAATATTATTTCACAAGCATGGGAAGTTAGTTCAAGTCTAAGAAATTTGTTAGAAAGAATCACCAACTTCATTGAATATTTGAAAAGGGACTTGGAACATGATGAAGTTTTTTATAAAAAATATTTAAGTAACTTTATTGCACATGTACTTTTTACCTTACCATGGGTAAATACCACCATGGTTTGCAAATACCATGTGCACATACCATGTGCATTTTCACTTTTACCCTTTTTCTTTTACCTTTTTCTTTAATCCAATTTCACTTTTACCTTTTTTCTCTAATCCAATTTCACTTTTACCTTTTTCTTTATTCCAATTTCATATTTACTCCTCTTTTACGAAAACTCCACTTCCACCTAATTTTTCAACTTTTGATATTTATTAAAGCCATATTTATATTTAATTCACTTTCATTTCCACTTTTTCCTAAACTCCATTTCCACTTAACTTTTCCACTTTTATACTTATTAAAGTGATACCAAAGTCACCTTTATATTTAATCACTTACTAACATTTGACATATATTTGATCACTTACTAACCTTTGATATCAAAGAAAATTTATTCAAAAATTAATTGCCTGAGTGGATCTAACCAATGGTGGCTGATGGAAATTGTTTGGGTTTGAAGAGTCACCCAACTTCGGCCTGGAAAAAATGATGACCAAAAATTGCTACGAAATATCGACTACCGCGTTGATATGACAAACTCAAAGGTTCTCAGTGCTACATCAACAAATTTCCCTTCGACTACACTCTGAAATGATAGTGCACGAGAAAGTATTCAAGAGAGTGACTCACCAATATTCATTCTATCCATCATGACGTTGTCTCAACATAATATACAGTGACCAAGACAACTTCACTCGACCAATGTAGTAATTGAAATTGTCTCATTCTTTCATTTTTATTATTTCATTCTTTCAGAGCACTCGACCAGGAGATCCCATGTATTCCAGTAGTCCATTGCATTCCTGTAACTCAATATTCCTGTAGCTTTCATTGCAGTTCCATGTCATACTTCACTATGGTACTTTTTGTCTTCATGTTGACATCAATGCCAACACGATATTTCCATCAATCTCCCCCTTTGGCATTGATGGAAACACATCGTAAAACAAAATGCTCCCTTAGCAATGAGTAATTGTTTTACCATTCTTTTCCCCCCTTTGACATAAATGTCAAAGATTCTGATACCAGAATGAGGTTGATCAACAATTGTCTATTACTCAACCTTCTTTTGTTTTGAGTGACAATAGTTGTCATTTTTTTTCTTGCTCCCCCTATCAACAACCCTTTATTTTTTCAGTGAACCTTTTTCCATCCTCTATTTTTTACATCTCCCCCTGTCAACGTTTCTCCCTTGTCATCGTGATTTTTTCTTTTACTGTAGAGATATTACTCCCAGATTTTGCCTTAGATGTTCAAATTCTTCTCTAGGCAGGGGTTTAGTGAATATGGTCCTACTATCTGCTCCTTTGAACTAACATACTCCAATCTAACCTTTTTGTCACTAATTTTCTCTCTTAAGAAATGATACTTGATGGGTATATGTTTGGTCTTTACATGCATGAATGGATTCTTCGAGATGTTTATGGCACTTGTATTGTCACAATAGATAAGTATCGACTAATTACATTCAATTTTAATATCCTCCAATGTTTGTGTTATCCACAATATTTGAGTGAAACATTCAATAACTGGAATATATTCAGCCTCTGTTGTAGATAGTGAAATTGATGATTGTTTTCTAATTGACCATGAGACTAGACATTCTCCTAAAAAAAATTCATTTCCACTAGTGCCCTTTTTTCATCCACACTACCATCCCAATCAACATCTGTGTAGGCAATTAGTTCAAATTCTTTATTCCTTGGATACCATAAGCCAAAGTTTGATGTGCCTTTAAGATATCCTTCTAGTTAAAATCCTTCTTTTCCCAGTTTTGTAGACTTATTTTCTTAGGTATCCATTCAAAAATGTATACTTTACATCCATTTGATAGACTTTAAAATTTTTAAAGCATGAGTATGCTATAAATAATTTGATGGCTTCCATTCCTTCAACTGGAGAAAATGTTTATTCAAAGTCAATCCCTTGTACTTGTGCATACCCTTTATACACCAGTCTTGATTTATTTCTTATAATTTGACCATATTCATTAAATTTATTTTTAAATATCCACTTGGTCCCTACCACATTTTTATTTTTTGGTCTTGGGACAAGTTCCTAGGTCTGTTTTTTCTCTATTTGATCCATATCTTCATTCATGGCTTTGATCCAATCTTCATCTTTACTAGCCTCTGCAAATTTTTTGGGTTCTATTAAGGATAGTAAGGCTTGTTCTGATTTGTACCTTAGTTTTCTTCTTGTTTCAATTCCAACACTTTTATTACCAAGGATTAGACTTTCTGGATGATATCTTTGTACTTTCCTTGATGGTGTTTTTGTAACTTGTCTTGGTGACTCTTCTTCTATGTTTTCTTGTGATTCTTCTTTATCCTTTTCTTCTTCAAGTTATGAGTCTTCCTCTTGTATATCTATACTTTATTAATCATCATCATCTCGTATTCTTTCATCAATTTGTGGATCAACTTGAGATTTGATCCCTTTTGTTTTTAGATCATCCGTTTTTACATTTTCACTTTCCACAATCTTATGTAGTCTTAGATTATAACATGTGTAGGCATTTTTGGTGGACGATTAACCAAGAAATATGCCTTCATTGGTTCTGGAATCCAATTTTCCTAGGTTATCATCATCTCTCTTTATGTAGCATTTGCTCCCAAACACTTTGAAATGATTAGATGATGTTGGTTGGCCATACAATAACTCATATGATGTTTTTTCATAGTTAACTCTAAGTTGTCCTATGTTAAGTATGTATACCGCTGTATACATTGCTTCTCTCCAATATATATCTCGTAGCTTTGCTTCATTTGACATAGTTTTGGCTGCCTCTTGAACAATTATATTTTTTCTTTCAACAACTCCATTTTGCTGAGGAGTCCTTGGATCATAAAAATGTCTTTTGATTCCATGAGTTTCACAAAACTCATTGAATTTGTGGGAAGTAAATTCCCCTCCATTGTTTGATCTGAGACACTTGATTTTTAGATCAGTCTCATTTTCATCCAGTGCTTTGAAAGATTTGATTTTTCAAAAGATTCTATTTTCTCTTTAAGAAAACACACCCAAGTCATTTTAGTATAGTCATTAATGAAAAAAATAAAATAATATTCTCCTTGCATACTATTTGTTCTTGTTGGCCCACATAGGTTAGTATGAACAAGTTCTAATGGTTTTGAGGTGGAATACCCTTTCGCCTTGAATCTTACTTTTGTATTCTTCCCATGTTGGCAGTGCTTACAAATAGGGTTTGAAGGTTTTATAATTTTTTGCATACCTCTCACAACTCCCTTGTTACTTACTTTTACCAAATTATCAAAATTTATATGTCCCATTCTTTTGTGCCATAGCCAATTTTCATCTATTTGACTCATGCAACATTTTTCTTCTTTTTTTGTATTTAAAATATAAACATTGCTTGGTTCCCTTGTTGCAATAAATACTCATGTTCCAGAGTCTTCTTTTCTAATCTCACATTTTTTAGAGTGAAATATGAGAATGTGTCTTTGATCACAAGTTTGTCTCACACTAAGGAGATTAGGCTTCAAATTTTTAACTAATAACATATTTTCTTCTTTAGTTATGTCATTTCCCAGACTGACTGTCCCCTTACCAAGTATTTTGGTAGAGACCTCATCTCCAAATGTAACCTTTCCTTTTTTTTTTTTTTAATCAGATCGCGAAATTTGTTTTGATCTCCTATCATATGTTTTGAACACCCACTGTCGACATACCATTGAATTATTTTATCTTTAGCATACAAGGCTACCTTCCATTTTGTTTCCTTTTGTTTTTATTTCCATATTTTATATGTTCTTCTTTTAAAATGTTTGAATTATTTGTCTTCATGGTAGATTCTAATAATTGCAATTACTAGCTTTATGAACATAATTGTTACATTTGTAACATTCGATGTTGTAATCTAGTAGTGGAGAAAATGAATTATAGTTTCTACTCCTTTGATTGCTACTAGAATTGTTGTTCCTATGACCATATCCTTGAACACTTTTATGATAGTTCTTTCTATGCGATTTACATTCTAATACTTGTGTCCAAAATCATGACAAGAAAAATACTAGCCGAGAAAGAGTTGTTGATACTTTTTTGGGGGAGTTCTTCTTGGAGTAATATTTCTTCTGTACTCATTTCTTTTTGGAGAGAATTACATCTTTGTTGAGTAGAGTTAGTCTTTATCTAGTTCTTTTTTCTTTTGAAGGAGCTCTGAAGGGAAACTGCATAAGTATTTGGATTTTTATCACTCTTCTATATTTAAGATTTTAAGCCTTTATTAGTTTCCTTGTGATCATAACCTAGTCCATCCTTATTACTTGATGATCTTTGACTGCTAAAGATGTCATCCAATATTTTTGAACTACTTTCAAAATTTGAAAGGTTAGTGCCCTTTTCAAGTTTCCTTCTTAGAGTAACTATTTCAGCCTCTAATTTTTCACAGTTTTGTTCTTTTTCATTAAGTCGTTTACTTAAGACTTCTGCAATTCTTTTAGCTTCTTGTAGTTGAGTTTTTAAATCAACAATGATTTGTTCTGTTTTCTTGATGCTTTTTGAAACTCCTTCTTCTCTTGATTTTTGTTCTTTCTTATAATCTAACCATTGTTCTTTTAATGATTTTTTTTCCTTCTATATCTTTTCAGTTCTTCGATGGCACCAATGAGTTCTCCTTCAAGATCAATTTATCCTTAAAATTATGGATTATCTTCATTTTCATAATTACTATCTTCAGTAGTGTCAATTTGAGTTTCTATTCCCATAAATAGAATCTCTGTATCCTCATCTTCACTCATGTTAGATGAGTTAATGTCTTCTTTAGAATCAAAGTTTTTCTTTTTCTTATAGAATTTCTTTTTATATTTGGATTTACCATTTTTATGTTCTTTGTGATTGTAAGATTCTTCATCATCACTATCATTTTCCTTGGGATAAGGACATTTGGAAGCAAAGTGTTCAATTTTTCCACAGTTGAAGCATTTGAGAGGTAACTTGCCTTTGTAATTGCCATATCCTTTCTTAAGTTTGTTAATGAATTTTTCTTCTTCCTCATCAAATATGTCTGAGTTTCTTTCATTCAATACATGTTTATGGTTTTTAGTTCCTTTTGATACTTTCAAGGTTGTTTCACCTTTTAAAGGTTTTTCTTGTCTTGTTCTCATTTCATAAACTGTGATAATCCCATGTAGTTCATCCATTGTGAGTTTGTCAAGATTCTCTCGATCTTTCAAGTTAGATATTTTGGGATCATATCTCATTGGGAGTGATATTAGTATCTTTTGGACTACTATTTTGTCTTCCAATTATTATCCCAGTCCTCTGATTGCGTTGACAATTTCATCCACTCTTAGAAGATACTCTACAATGTTTTCTTCTTCTTTCATCTTCAAGATTTCAATATGTCCTCTGTACGTTTGTAACTTTTCTTTCTCGAATTTGGCATCTCCTTCATAGATGATTTGTAATTTTTTCCAATTCACTTTTGTTGATTTACAATGCATGACCTTGACAAATACATTATTTTCTAATCCACCTAGAATTGCATTTACGACTCTTGAATTATCATTGCAGAGTTTCTTTGTAGTTGTATCTGAAGCAAGAGTTTCTGGTACATCATAACCCTTTATCACAGATAGCCAGACATCTCATCCCAGTTCCATTAGGTAACTTCTCATTCTTATACTCCATAATGCATAGTTATCTCCTTTGAATAATGGAGTTCTGTTTGAGGACATACCTTCTTATTGATCCATTGTGGTTTCTTAGAATATTCCTTCCAGTGATTAGACTATGATCAAGGAAGCCGCTTTGATACCAATTGTTGGAATATTGTTTGATACTAAGAGGGGGGGG
>ML790822.1:230520-243197 GCA_009831015.1 Picea engelmannii | reverse complement strand
ATAGCTCGTTGGAAAGGTATCGTCAAGGAGATTCATTTTGGGGGCTCAATTATTCCTTTGGATATCATTGAGAACCTCTATCTTGAAAAAACTTCATTTAGGCCCTCAAAATGGCCCCGGAAGTTAAAACCTGCTAAAAATAGTAAATTGCCAAAATGGACAGAAAACTATTTTGAGCCATTTGGAAAAGGTGGGTGGCCCCCGATATCCACCTAGATCACAAGGACATGTGGTGCAATCATAAAATGTCAAGTGTCAAGTTGATTCAACATTTCAGGTACGTGGAAATCACAAATCCAAGTGACATGTGGCAGCTGCTCGGCTCATGACACGTCATCAAGTGACGCAAGATATACGTCACTCTAGGAGTTTTTCTTCAGGAGTTTTACCACCAGTACTCGCCCAAAGACCCGAAGTCCTGAAGGCCGAAGTCCCAGAATTGAGGATAGTTGTTGGATTAAAGAGGACACATGTCAATGGATTCTCAACTTCGAGAAAAAGCAAAGGAAGGATGAACGAGAGTTTGAGAATTGAAATCTCTGAAGTCCAGAGACATGAAGGAGATCTAGACTGTCAATCTGAGAGGGACACGTATCGTTGGATCATGGACTCCGGGTGAAATGATCCTATAGCAAACGAGAACTTGAGAAATGAAACTCCTGGAGCCCAGATCATGAAATCGATCTCGTCCATTGGTTTGGAGGGACACGTGTCATCTAATTGTTGAGACCAAGGATTGCGCATGGAAAAAAGAAAAGAAGGAAAAGCCATCGATTGAAGAGGACAGATGTTAGCATATCTTTCATTCTGGAAGATATCCAATTAGCAGCAACAGGGTTTGAGAGTTGAAACTCCCAGAGCCTGGATCACAAAGGAAACCTCAGCCATTGATGGAGGAAGGAGAGATCTGGTCTACAGACTTGAGAGGATAGATCTGAACCATCCATTCAAGAGCACCGTCAAGATCATGAGATCAATGGTCATGCTCCATTGCGGGGCAAGAACATTCTCGGGCCTTAATTTTTCATGAGTGAGCCGCAATTGAAACCATGGTTTTGGAGAAAGGACGCGTGGAGGCTCGTGGTGAATTGCAGGGCAAAAATAAGTTTTGTCCAAATCACCTTTGGACATGCCCTCAATCACTTGGTCACATGAAGCTCATAGACGAAGGTCATATCGTGAAATGGAGCTAGCGCTCACTAGACAAAAATCAGGAAGCGCTTTTTGATTAGGCGACTGGTCACCGTCGGTGGTCACATGAAGGAAGGGGATTAGAAGCCAAATAAGCCATAATTGACTGGTTGTAACTGACAGAGAAGATGAAGAGTCTCGACTGCCAGAGAAGCTAAGGAATCTCAACATAACGTCCAGTGATGATGAACGCATTGAGATAACCGCCAGGGATGATGAAGAGTTGCCATGATGATCAGGAAGAGGAATCAACATGACAAAAACATGAAGAACAGAGAAGTGAATGTGCATTGAGAGTCAGCTATGCAGTTATGAGGAAGAGATGCAGTAAAAAAAAAGAAGGGGTAGAAAAATGATGTTGTAAAGAGCATGTAGAGGTATTGTTCATGAAGGATGCAGAAGGTGCACAAAGAGTATAAAAATGCAGAAGAAAGAAGAGATGGGTGCTGCTATTGAGTGTGATTCATGCGGGTAGAAGTATGATGTGTGCATGAGCTGAAACAAACATAAGAGGCATGGTGCATAGAATAGAAAGAAGACATAGAGCATAAAGCACATAAGAATCAAGGAACAAAAATGCATATCTGAGAGAAGAATATAAAGCACAACAGACGCGAGGAGAGAGACACCGATGCAAGTATATTAGAGCAGTGTAGAAAAACAATGATGAGACTGGTAAGCCATAGATAAATTCTATATCATTGTGATAAATTCAAGAAAGAAAATATTTATATTTCAGGGTGGTAGGGAGGTGCTAGGGAGGACTATTGTCCTCAGAGTTTCAAGTGGGTGCTTGAACACAGGGAGTTGTAGCTTCCATCTGGTTGCAGCCAAAAAAACCAGGGTGGCAGGGTGGTGTAAGTGAGAATTATTGTTCTCTGTTATATAGGTCAGTGCCTATGTGACTGGAAGTTATGCTTCCATCTGGTTGGTGTTGGAACACTTAGGGATTTGGTGCTTCCTTCTAGTGGGTGCTAGAGAAAATAGGGAGTTGGTGCTAGAGAAACCAGAGAGTTCGAGCTCTCAACAAGTTGCATCTTGCAAAATAGAGGTGGTATCCTCACAATGAGTTGGTGCTCATAAGAATGATAATGTACAGAAAATAAAGATTACTTATCATATCAAGAAGAAGAGGTTTTTCCCTTTATGGGTTTCCTCAGGAAATATCTATCTCTGTGTATTTCATGTGTGTGATTGATGTTGAATATTCTATTGCTTACCTCCCTACATTATTTTGATTTTCATTGAGTTCTTTGTAAAGAGTTTAAAATAAGCATAATTGTTTAAGCACGGTAACAACTGATTCACCCCCCCTCTCAGTTTACCAACAATTGGTATCAAAGCAAGTTCCCTTTATTTAAGGGTAGATCCTAGAGCTTAAACATGACTATCCATGGAGGAACTTCAACCAATAAGGCCCCCCTATTCAATGGAACAAACTTTGGCTTCTGGAAAGTTAGGATGAGAACCTACATAATGGCTTTAGGTGCAGATGTCTGGGATGTGGTAGAGACTGGTTATGCAAAGCCGATTGTATTAGCTTCCAAGGATGACAAGCTATAATTAAGCTTCAATGCTAAACCTATGAATTCTATTCTGAGTGGGCTTGCAGAAGTAGAATTTGTAAAAGTTATGCACTTAGAAACTGCCAAAGCAATGTGGGACAAAATCATTAGCAGCTATGAAGGTAATGATAAGGTAAAGGATGCCAAGCTTCAAACCTATAGATTACAGTTTGAAAAACTAAATATGAATGAGGATGAGACAGTTAATAAATTCTTCTTAAGAGTTGAGGAGCTTGTGAATGCCATGAAAGGTCTTGGTGAGAAGATTGAAGATGTATTATTAATTCAGAAGATCTTAAGATCTCTGCCTGATGGATTCAATCCAAAAGTTTCTGCAATAGAAGAATTGAATGATCTTAAGACTCTGTCTATTGATCAAATCCTAGGAACTCTAACTACTTATGAAATGAGGATTAGTAAATATAAATCTACCACTATAGAAGCATCATTTAAAGTAGATAAGAATGAGGATTCTGAGCCTGATGAAATTGAAGCAAAATTTGTGATAAGACTAAAGAAAGGATTAGGAAAGTACCAAGGCAAGTTTCCCTTCAAATGTTTTAACTGTGGAAATATATGTCACTTTGCATCTAAGTGTCCACACAAGAAGAAAGACCAAAACTCTGAAGGTGAAGAGAAGTACAAATCCAAAACATTTGATAATTTTTTTTTTTATGTGTAAATAATGATGACTCTTTAGAAGACACATATAGTGACTCTTCCTATGAAGATAAGGTAAATGGCTTCGTGTTTATGGACAAATATTATTATGATATTGAAATCACAGGAAGTAATGTCGATATTGAAGAAGCTATGGTTGACTTGGAAGGAGAGCTGATCAGTTCTTTAGAAGAGATTGACATACTCAGACTTAAGAAGAGAAAACAAAAACAATTGTCGATACAATTCAAGAAAGGTAGTAAAAAACCTGATGAAGAATTTTCTTTGCTAAAAGTGGAATTAGAAGAGGCAAAGAAAATAGAAGACATTCTGAAACAAAAATTATCAGAGAAGAAGACAAGATGTGAAGCCTTGGAAGAAGAGGTAGTAAAAACCATAAAAGAGTTGGAGAAGTTTCAAGATTTGTGTCATCAAAATCTGTCAAGTATCAAAGCCTCAGAAGTATTAGCCACCAGTCTGAATCAGCAAAGGAATCCAAAGTTGAAAACTGGTTTGGGTTATGAAGAGGGATTAAGTAGTGGTCAACCAAGCAACAAAGACTTAATCAAGTTTTCCAAATCTACAACCAATGACAACAACAAACCTGCAGAAACAAAGGAAGATAATCAACCACCCAGGAGGAGTAAAGAAAAAGGTGCGAAAACTGAATCTGTAGACCAAAAAAATAATACACCCTCTGCTCAAGGAAATCATCAACATGGAAGAAATCGACCTGCTCAAAGAAGACAACCATTTTCCAGGTACAAAGATTTTTTCTATGGATATTGTTTCTACTGTTCTAACTTTGGCCACAAAGCTGTAAATTGTTCCTTAAGATTTAGACATAAGAAATCAAGACACCCAAGGAATAAATATCTTCCACAACAAAGAATGAGACAACCAAGTAACAAACAACCACATATTGAAAATGTTCAAATTAAGTTTAGAGACATGCAATTGAGGAGGTCAAGAAATAATGAACAACCAATAAGTAGACAACGTTACACCAATCACTTTGACCTATTGAACAATGAGCTTGAATGCTATAATTGTCATAACTTCAACCAAAAATATGCAACCTGCCATCTGAAGAATTACAAAGTAGATTCAAGGATAAAGCTCTTAGCTAGAAAGGTCAGCACATGGAAAAAGAAAGATAGTGGAAAATGTGATCTATTACTTTCAACTCAAAAACAAAAAGACTCCTGGAATATAAACAGTGGATGTTCCAAGAACATGACTAGAGAAAAGGATAAGGTTCTGCTTATAAGTAAAAGTAAAACAGGAAATGTGATCTTTGAAAATGATGAACCAGGTAAAATCAAGGATAAAGGGATGGTGAGCTTGAGAAATGACAAAGAAGATTCTCAGGATGATCTGCTTGTAGATGATCTGAAACATAATTTGCTCAGTATAAGTCAAATGTGTGACATAGGCTGTGAAGAGGTGTTCACGTCCAAAGATTGTAAGGTGAAAAATGTAAACTCGGGACAAGTGGTGGCTAAAGGCATAAGGACATATAATGATGTTGGTATTGAATCCTCCCATGCAAGAAAAGAAGAAGTAGAAGAATAATCATGTCATAAGACGGAAGCATAAGTTGTGAAGGTTGAGAATTCAAACACCCAAATCAAATTCTTGAATAGCTCCATGACCTTGGATGAGATCTTGGATAGTCATAGATCACCAAATGACAAATCTGGTCTTGGATACAACAAGGAAGAAATCAATACTCCTAAGAAGTCTAACACAGGTCCTTCATTTGTAAAAAGGGAAAGCAGGTATGAGAGTGTTTGTAATGGTTTTTTCTTGTGATGAATATGGTCATAAAATCCTTGGATTGTAGGCATCATGGAAGGAAAATGAAGTTGTTGTAATAGAGTATCAGAGAAGAGTGATAGGGAGAGTCATTCAGTTATGACAAGAAAAGGTTGATGAAGGAGTCCTAGTGAGAGAGGTGAGCAATATTGAGTCTTCTACAGAGGACACAACTGAAGCTGAATATGAATAGGTCCAAGAATCAGAAGGAGAATACTGTGGGTTAGATAAAAATAAGAGAATCCATCCTGTCATGGGGAGTATGTATTGGTTGAATATCTGATACCTCCGACAAGTACCACAACAAATTAGGGGGAGCATGTTTTCTTTGACATTGATGTCAAAAGGGGAGAAAAGGAATGGTCTGGATGCTATAGTCAGTGCATCTAAGTAGAAAAATGCAACCATTTAGGGTTTCCATCAATACCAAAGGGGGAGATTGTTGGCATGTTTACAGGCAAAGTGTGCTTGTTAGTGATGGAAAGATCAAAGTGTGCATCGATGGAAAAACATGAACAATGTAAGCTCATGTGAAGAAGCAAACAATATGCAGAGATCAAATATCATGAGAGATACCGTTCTAAGATGCACAGACGAGATCCCATACATCAAGGCTCACAGAAGGATCAAAGGTCATGGCCTTTGACACTTAGAGATTTGAGAAAGCCAAAGCTCAGGGGGAGGACCAACACTGGTCGTTGGATCACCAATCCTGGATACCCGATGTCTGTTAGATCAGAGTCTAGTGACCAGAGGAAGCGCAGAGGTGAAGTACAAATCTGATCCATTGGATCTAAGCACCAAGGAAAAAAAACCGTCGGATCCAGTATAACTGTGAAGAGGATAATGACTGAGAGCCATCCTCCAACTCTGTGAAATGTGAAATCATGATGAGATCTGAACTGTTGGATCCAGAGGAAACATGGAGAGAGATCAACATTTCGCTGACTCGCGAACTAGAAAATTCAAAGGTGAGTTGTCCTCCAAATTTGCGAAATGCGAAGTCCTGATAATATCCAAAACATTGGATCATAGAGGGTTGTGGGTCGTTGATCTGGAGCAAGTTTTGGAAAATCGGGAGTCAGGAGTTGGAAGAGTCATGGTTGGATCATGTTCAAACACCCAAAATGTGAAGTTGTGATTTGATCACAGCCGTCAGATCAATTTTGGGTGGAAGGACATGATATGATAGCAAAGTTGCATCACAGAAATATCAAGTTGTCGATCCAAGATCTTGATCAAACAAACAACATTCACTTCGGATAAGAGATGTGAGGAGTTTACACTCAGGAAAGTTTGAGATTTGAAATCCCTAGAATGCGTAGTTCCGTCAACCATTAGATCTGGAGATCAGACAATGAATGTTAGATCATGGTAGACCACGTCAGCAAACCACATTAGTAAGGACAGGTGGCAGACTACGTTAGCAAGGACACATGGTGCAATCAGACAATGACAAGTGTCAAGTTGATTCATCATTTTAGGTATGTGGAAATAAAAAATCCGAGTGACACGTGGCAGCTGCTCGGCTCATGACACGTGGTCGCTGCTCAGCTCATGACATGTCATCAAGTGATGCAAGAGTTACGTCACTCTAGGAGTTTTACCACTAGTACTCACCCAAAGACCCGAAGTCCCATAACAGAGGATAGCCGTTGGATTAAAGAGGACACGCGTCAGTGGATTGTCAACTCTGGGAAAAAGCAAAGGAAGGATGAAAGAGAGTTTGAGAATTGAAATCTTTGGAGTTTGGAGACACGAAGGAGATATCGACCATTGATTCAAGAGGGACACACGTCATTGGATTGTGGACTTCGACTGAAATGCTCTGGGAGCAAACAAGAACTTGAGAATTGAAACTCCCAGAGCCTGGATCGCGAAATTGATCTTGTCTGTTGGTTTGGAGGGACACGTGTCATCTAATCCCTAAGACCAAGGATTTCATGTGGACAAATGAAAGAAGGAAGATTGATCGATTGAAGAGGACAAATGTCAGCATATCTTTCATTTGAGAAGATATCCAGTTAGCAAAAATAGGGTTTGAGAGTTGAAACTCCCGGAGCACGAATCACGAAGGAAACCTTAGCCGTTGATGGAGGAAGGAGAGATCTGGCTTGCAGAATTGAGAGGACAAATCTGAACCGTTCGATCAAGAGCACCATCAAGATTGTGAGATCGATGATCATGCTCCATTGCGGGGCCAGAACATGCTCGGTCCTTAATTTTTCATGAGCGGGCCACAATTGAAACCATGGTTTTGGAGAAATGACGCATGGAGTCTCATGGTGAATTAGGGGGTGAAAATAAGTTTGGTCCAAACCACCTTTGGATGCACCTACAATCGCTTGGTCATATGAAGATCATAGCCCAAGGTCATATCATAAAATGGAGCCAATGCTCACTAGACAAAATTCAGGAAGCACTTTTTAATTAGGCGATTGGTCACCGTCGATGGTCACATGAAGGAAGGGGCTTAGAATCCAAAGAGGCCATAATTGACTAGTTGTAACTGACAGAGAAGATGAAGAGTCTTGACTGCTAGAGAAGATAAGGAATCTTAGCATAACACCTGTTGATGATGAACATATTGAGATAACTGCAAGGGATGATGAAGAGTTGCCATGATGATCAGGCAGAGGACTCGACATGACAAAAACATGCAGAACATAGAAGTGAATGTGCATTGCGAGTTAGCTATGCAGTTATGAGGAAGAGATGCAGTAAACAACCAGAAGGGGTAGAACAGTGACTTTGTAAAGAGAATGCAAAGGTATTGCGCATGAAGGATGCAAAAGGTGCACAAAGAGTATAAAAATGTAGAATAAAGAAGAGATGGGTGCTACTGTTGAGTGTGATTCATGCGGGTAGAATCATGCTGTGTGTAGGAGCTGAAGCACACACAAGAGGTGTGGTGCATAGAATGGAAATAAGACATAGAGCATAAAGCGCATAAGAAAGAAGGAACATAAATTCATATCTGAGAGAAGAACATAAAGCGCAATAGACGTGAGGAGAGATACACTATTGCAGACAGAGAAAAGCAGTGTAGCAGAACAATGATGAGACTAGTAAGCCATAGATAAATGTTGTATCACTGTGATAACTTCAAGAAATCAAAGATTTATATTTCAGGGTGGTATGGAGGTTTTAGGGAGGACTGTTGTCCTCAGAGTTTCATGTGGGTGCTTGAACATAGGGAGTTGTAGCTTCCATCTGGTTGCAGCCAAAAAAACCAGGGTGGCAGAGTGGTGCAAGGGAGAACTATTGTTCTCTGTTATACAAGTCGGTGCCTGTGTGAATAGAAGTTGTTCTTCCATCCAGTTGGTGCTGGAACACTTAGGGAGTTGTTGCTTCCTTTTAATGGGTGCTAGAGAAAATAGGGAGTTGGTGCTTCCTTCTAGTGGGTGCTAGAGAAACCAGGGAGTTGGTGCTTCCTTCTAGTGGGTGCTAGAGAAACCAGAGAGTTGGAGCTCTAAGCAAGTTGCAGCTTGCAAAACAGAGGTGGTAGCCTCACAATGAGTTGGTGCTCATAATAATGATAATGTACATAAAATAAATATTACTTATCATATCAAGAAGAAGAGGTTTTTCCCTTTATGGGTTTTCTCAGAAAATATCTGTCTTTGTGTATTTCATGTGTGTGATTGATGTTGAATATTCTATTGCTTACCTCCCTGCATTATTGTGATTGTCATTGAGTGATTTGTAAAGAGTTTAAAATAAACATAATTTTTTAAGCACGGTAACAACTGATTCACCCCCCCTCTCAGTTGTCCAACATTTCTTTCAACAATAATTTCCATTTATATAGTCTTCCAATGGTCATGTACAACTGAACAATTGCACCTCTTCAATATAGGAATGCATCTCTTCATTATAAGTATGTGTCTTTTCAATATAATAAGCCATTGTGACTTTTCAACAATCTTTATATGAAAAGTCATATTCTTTTTGAAAAGTCGTGACCTTTTTAAATACTAATTGATTTCCCCCCCTTTTTAATTTTTAATTCACTTTTTACCTTACCATGGGTAAATACCACCATGGTTTGCAAATACCATGGCATTTTCACTTTTACCCTTTTTCTTTAATCTAATTTCACTTTTACCTTTTTCTCTAATCCAATTTCACTTTTTCCTTTTTCTTTATTCCACTTTCATATTTACTCCTATTTTACGTAAACTCCACTTCCACCTAAATTTTCAACTTTTGTTATTTATTAAAGTCATATTTATATTTAATCCACTTTCATTTCCACTTTTGCATAAAATTCGTTTCCACTTAAATTTTCCACTTTTATATTTATTAAAGCGATACCAAAGTCACATTTATATTTAATCACTTACTAACCTTTGACATATATTTGATCACTTACTAACTTTTGATAGCAAAGATAATTTATTCAACAATTGACTGCCTAAGTGGATCTAACCATCGGTGGCTGTTGGAAATTGTTTGGGTTTGAAGAGTCATCCAACTTCGGCTTGTCAAGAATGATGACCAAATCTTGCTACAAAATATAGACTACTATTTTGATTTGACAGAATCAAAGGTTCTCGATGCCGCATCAACAAATTTCCCTTCAACTGCACTCTGAAATGATAGTGCACGAGAAAGTATTCAAGAGGGAGACTCGCCAGTATTTGTTATGTTCATCACGGTCCTGTCTCAACAGAATATACAATCATTAGGAGAACTTGACTTGACTAGTGTAGTAATTGAAATTGTCTCATCCTTTCATTTCCATTCTTTCATTCTTTCATTATTTCAAAGCACTCGACCAGGCGATCCCCTGTATTCCGGTAGTCTATTGTGTTCTTGTAATTCAATATTCATGTAGATTTCACTGCAGTTCAATGTCATACTTCACTATGGTACATTTTGTCTTCATGTTGACATCAATGCCAACATGATATTTCCATCCATGAAGGAATATATTGAAGAGTGGCTCAATAAATCATTGGTGCAAATAATTAATCCAGACTAACTACCAAACAATAGTTATTCCAAGAGGGTTTGCAACCTCATATATTTATATAAATACCTTGATGCCGAAGAGAGAGAGAGAGAGAGAGAGAGAGAGAGAGAGAGAGAGAGAGAGAGAGAGAGATCCATCCATCTTCCATTCCTCTGCTATTTTGTGAATGTATTTTCTTTTGAATCATTTCCCCTCTTTTCATCCTAGTCTTTGATCATCCATATTTATTAATTGTGTTGTTCATTTGTAAAGTTGATCCCTAACTGCATTTCTCCTTTTCTTCAAGGTTACTACTTCTATTTATTTGGTCTATGGGAGCTCCATCCTAATCCATTTGGATGAATGCATTTCCTTTAATCATTTATGTATCAAGAACATTATGCTTTGTGATAGGAAATAACTTTATTCAAACTTGAACATTAATGAGTAATGCAGAGAGCTATTCCAGGAGTTCATAACATTTTTGGTTTTAGAATTTTTATAAATTATAAGATCTCATGTATGTTTATCCTATGCATCTTATGATTCTAAATGAATGAAATCATTTAAAGTTCTCTGATTTCTAGATCAACTGTTTGATTTTCTATTTATGAGTGTTGCTTCAAAATATATTTTCTCATTACCTGAATTAATGGATGTGATGGAATGTATGTAGTTTTTTTGTTATTACAAGTGAGGTTATTATCTTTCTACTATAATTTTATTTGGTATCTTTTCAATCATTTTACCAGTTGGTCCACTCACAAGACTTGTAGATGTTATGAATGATTGATTGAATCTACCGTTTGAATAAGTATATTGAAAATATGAGTGAAAGAGAGGATTACTGATGCAGGAACATCGTCAACGAGCACATGTGGCAGGACAAATCAGTGCCTGGGGATCATTTCAGAATCTGAAACGTTGGGAGTTACTGTGAATCTTTTGGAGCTGATTGGAAAAATGGAAGAAGATCAAACGCTTGGAAGCTGATGATCAAGAGTGATCTGGGAGTTTTCACTCCTAGCCTTGAATGTAACTGAACTTAGGTAGTAGTTAAGTTTTCATTTAGAGTAGACGAGTAGTCGAGGGGAACCCTAAGGACCCTCTGAGATAAATAGAGGTTTTGTACGCTCAAATGAGGTTGTTGCGAGTTAGTAGGATTTTTTTGAGTTTTGAGTTATTGTTTTGATATTAGTTGTAGCCATTTACTTTTGAATGAATATGACAGAGGAAATTTGAATCAAATGCATATCACTATTATTGTTTGTAATTCTCTGTTATTGTGTTTTCATAAATGAATGAATTTCATTATGAATGGATGAAACTGTGAATGTTAGTATAAGTTTCAATTGTTTCTCTTTTGTTAAGTGAGTGCAAGGTGTGCACATAGAATGCAAGGAGTGCATGACGAGATCTGTTTTGATTCCATAGCTCAGAAGAGATAGCATGAAAATTTCCCTTTGCAAGGAGTGCAAAGTGACTGCTGCAAGGTGTGCACAGTCACCTGCAAGAACCAAGTCTTGCGTAAGAATCTGCTGTAAGGAGTGCACATATTTGGAATTTAGCTAAGTGTTGAAGGGACTCCATAAGAGTCAAATCCGCAAAATAGGAAACCCTGAATTAATCACAGTTGTTGATCCAAGGAAATACCTGGACCGTCGATCTAGTTCTATCGGGAAATCGGGGATTGGGAGAACAGAGGTAAGGGGACTCCCAATGTTGCAAAATGCGAAATCTCGAAATGATCGCAACCGTTGATCGGGGAAAGCACAAAACCATCAGATTTGGTCTTAGGGAGGATTCAAAAATTCAGATATTGTTATCGGACTAATTGGTAGGTGCAGACACTAACTTATCTCCATAGATCCACCTAGATCTAGAACAAAACACACTAGAACATGACACTTTCCTTAAGTTTTAAATATTGAATTTACTAACTAAAGAGGGATGGGTGACATACCATTTAAATGTCGCTTCCTCTGACCATCGCTATCCTAGCTCTGTTCCAATGCTCATACAATGATGAACCTACAAAAGAACACAACTAACTAAAGTGGTAGTAATAGCATAAACTCAATATAAACCTATGTATGTGATCAAGGAATCATACAATAAAACATAACAAGCCTTATAGGAAATAATCATATTACTGTATCATATTAAATGTGAAAGAGCGATTAAAACCATGGCCTTGATGTCGTAAGGTCCCTTCCAACTGTCCTTCATTCCCCACACACTTTCACTCCAAGAATTCTGAGAGCACAGATCTGATAATATTCACAATCTATCTTGACAAAGGCAAAACTCAAAGCCACTCCAAACAAGCTAATAATTCCAAGACAACCAAAGCTAACTTTCTCCATGAGAGCTCCTCTCCTTTTATAAGTTGAAGAGGATAAGGTGAGGAGGTTAGGATGATCCCACTAAATCATGAAAGCGAGTAAGATCCAAACCATTCGGATGCCACCTCACCATGGAAGTTT
>ML790822.1:198217-230405 GCA_009831015.1 Picea engelmannii | reverse complement strand
CCCCAAAGTATGAAGTTAGAACATAGTGATAGCTGAAATACTTTGTCGAGTGTGTGTAGGGAACAAGGAACAGTCGGTCGGAAACCTGCCAACAAACAAGGAAATATAGTACAATAATATATCATCACTGAGGTAGGCATTCCAATACTCAGAATACAAATGACTCAAAGCATAAATGATGACATGTGAAGATCCATGTCAAGTAAGACAGGTCATGGCCACCAAACATACACTGTGGATCCATGCCATTATGACTCAAATCTGAACATGGCCACCAAAAATACACTGTGGATATATGTGCTAAAGATTCAAATTTGAGCATAGCCACCAGACATACAATGTGGATCTATGCAACAGTACACTGAATATACTCCAACGCAACCTGGATCTATTAGAAAATATCCAGGGTCTTCATCTCCACCACTCTATAGTACGAATCTAACCATGTGAATACATGTGCCGAAGTTGAACATGGTAGAAACCACTTGATTACTGGTCATTAGTGTATACTGTTAACAACTGCAAGGGAAATCAACATTAATGTCAATGACTCCCAAGGTACACTAGTACAATCCAACGAATGTGAATAAATGAGCTGAAGTCAAACACTCAGCGGAATCTCCCGATTAGGGGTCAATAATGAAAACCCACTGTCGAAAGCAAGGAAACTTTCCATTGAGGCATACAAGTTCCAAGGTACCAATTAGTTTTTAAGTCTAATTCCTAGATAATGAGTTGAATTCGATAGGAAAGGACTCGTCATAGGAGGGCCTTAATGTATCCCACATCAATGACACAAAACAAGTAACAAGATTTGATGTAGATCAGAGCAACAAGTGATTTAGGACTGACTCAAGGATGGTCGACGCAATAGAAGGCTTAAGGAATGTAGAAATGGCCGACACAATAGAAGGATTTCCGGGTTGAACTTCTCTTTGAACATATTGACGACACGACAATTGTCTTGGAAACACTGAATCAACAACAGGGATCACAGACCAATTTGTAATCTTATAAAGGAGCATAATCAGGAGACAAGTGGATTTTCCAACCTAGACACAAGGCAAGTGAAAGGGTGTCATGTTCAAAAGAGACTCTTCCATGGAATACAGGTTTAGACACAATTCTTTCCAGATTTTCCCCCCACCATTTCTGGCGAGTACCTCTTTATTTTTACACAAGCTTGAGGAGGATAACATATGCTTGTCAATTTAATCTCATCCTTCGGACGAGTCCTTCGGAGTATGTTTAACGAACCTTAGGAAGGAGTGGTTCGGTCCCATTATGGGTCTTTCGATGTTTGTTTAACGAGTCCAAAGATAGAAAACTCGAAGGTTTTTCGTGATTATAGAGTTTAGAAAAACACTCAAAAGAGAACTCTCTCAGTTCCTTTTTCGTAAAGTAGTTTGATGAGACCGAAAAAGAGATAAACTATTGCTCAACAGACATTTTCTTCAAATACTTTAATGAGCGTGAAAAGAACAAGGTCGCTTGACAATCTTTTCATGTTTAGAGAGTCTGAAAAGAGCTTAAAGGGAACTCCAGGGGGTTCCTTTTTCGTATAACCTTTACGAGTCTGAAAAAGTGATAAAAGTATACTCGGTTACATTCTCATTGATTTACGAGCACGATAAAGAACAAAGACTAAGCTCAATAACTTATTCTCATGTATTAACGAGCATGAGAAATAACAAAGACTAAGCTCGGGATTGTTTTCATTTTTACACAAGCTTTACAACAAAACAAAACTATGCTTGGGATAGATTTTTTTTTACACAAGCTTAAAAACTAAACAAAACTATGCTTGGACCTGGTTTCATTTTTATGCAAGCTTGAACCAGAGGAAACTATGCTTGAGGTAAGTGGTTTCATTTTTACACAAGCTTGAACCATAGAAAACTATGCTTGCGACTTCCCAACACATAACACAGGGATGGTTGGTACTTAGCCCCCAGCTTAAGAAACTAGCGGCTTAACTTCAGCATGAATTCCAGAGGCTGAGAGTATTTCCCCCCAAGCTTCGTTTCATCCAATTGCAAAGGAGAATGAAATGAAGCTTCAAATACTAGACGAAGGACTTCACTCAAATAGAGAGGGGGAAAATTATTTCATTGTTTAATGAGCTTGACATAGAAACAAGAACTATGCTCGTAACCTCTGTTTCATTTTTTAACGAGGTTGCCTCAGAGACGCAAAAACTATCCTCGGAAGTGGTTTCATTTTTTAACGATCTTGAAATAAAAAAACCATACTCAAAGACCTTTGTTTCATTTTTTAACGAGGTTGCCTCAGAGATGCAAAAACTATCCTCGAAAGTGGTTTCATTTTTTAATGAGCTTGAAATAAAAAAACCATGCTCGAAGACCTTTGTTTCATTTTTTAATGAGGTTGCCTTAGAGATGCAAAAACTATCCTCAGAGTCTTCTTGATCATGGATTCCAAGAGGACAATGCTTCGAAAGGAGACCATGTCAAGGGAAAAAACTTGGTCATGGCTTCCAAGAGGTCTTAATTTGACGGAAGAAACACACTCTAGAAGGATACTATGTCGAGGGTCGTGACAGGAGTAAAGAGATCAGGCTCTAACAACCCTATCGAAGAGATCACCATGTCAACTACTAGATCTAAGTCATCAAAAGTTGAAGCCATGGGCGACAACGCCACATAATTGACCTGTGGTGGGGGTGATACCGTCTGCATATAAAAACCATTTAGGGAGGCAATCCAGTTAGGGTCAATGAATGAAAGTTGATCAACAGTCACAACTCATCTATCATGAAGGAAAGATATCACATGAAAAAGAGTAGACATAATAGCTTTCATGGCATAGACATAATCTTGCCCAAGGAGTAAAGCAAAATCCAAGGGGTCTTGGACTACCATGACGTCAATAAAGACAATTTTCCCTCCCAAAGTTACAGGAAACCGAGGAAGGGTCCCTAAAGGTTGACTAGTTCTTTTGTTAAAAGCTAATAGATTCTACGTAACCGACGCAAGTGGAGGACAACCCAAAGATTTCCAAGAAAAAGAGGACAAAATACTAACAGATGAACCTTCATCTATCAGTGTCTGAGGAACGTCTCAACCACAAACCTGTACTATAATTTGGAAATGAATGTAAGAGGGAAGATGAGGTCCAATTATCACACCCCAATCAAAACAGATGGCCTCATTACTTGGAGGGGGTTCCACGGGAGAAGGAGGAATAGCCCCCAGCATGGTAGATTCGGTATCAACGAGAAAAACATGGGCAGTATCGGGTTTAATCTCTAGCAGGAGAGTAGGATCGACCGATGGAGAGATCAGATCAACCACTTGGGTTTCATTCTCTAGGCAGAGAATGGGGTCGATAGGTGGAAACATATCGACCACTTGGGTGACACTCTCTAACGGGAGAGTGGGATCAACTGAGGATGGGATCGGATCGATCGTTTTAGTTTCACTCTCTGAGGGGAGAGTGGGATTGATCGAGGAAGGTATCGGATCAACCAATTTGTTGATTGGTTCAACTAAGGACGTGACCATATTGACGACATGATCAATCGGATTGACTGGTGAAGGGATCAGAGTGATCATTCCATCAACTATTGGAGGGTTGAGAGAAATCTTACGGTATGCAACTGAAAGTTGAGGCTGTGAAACAATCATGTCTTCTAGTAATTTCGAGGCTTCGTCCATATGAGGACAAAGGTGAGTGAGATGACTTCCTTTGCATAACATATACGAGAACTTGACTCTACTTTTCTTCTTCCCAACTGTATCATGGCTGGTTGACGGGGGCTTGTCAACATGTTTTTTAGAGGCTAACGACGTGGGTTGGCGAGGATGTGTAGATCATGCTTCTATAACCTTGGATAGACTAGGGCATTACTTAAGAAGATGGCTACCCTTACAAAGCCTGCAAGGGTACTTGGGCTTACGGGTTGTTTGGGTGATATTGAAATCATCAACACTCCCAACACGACTAACAGTAATTGGTTGTTTTCCAACATGTTTCATAGTGGTTGGAGGTTTTGACCCTTGTTTATCTTTCTTCTTCTTAATCTTTCTTTTCTTGTTCTTCTTATTGACCAGGTTACTAGATTCAAAACTTTCACTCGACGAAGAAGATGAAACAGAAGGCAACAATGCAAGCGAAGAAGGTGAAGAAGACCTTACTGGTGAAGAAGGTGAAGGATCAACATGAGTTTTATGTTCTTGGGGGGAAGTTCTTGTGATTGAAGCATTAACTGCATTCGGGATTACCTGAGTGGAAAACAACCATACCGGTAATCCAATAGTGAGACTTGGAAGGCTCAAAGTAGCGATGTGAGGAGGACCAATGTTTCCATAAGAAGGAAAAACAAAAGGTTCCCTTGGAGCAGGGGTTCCTTCATTGGTCATTCCAGGAACTGATGCCATTAAATAAATCCAACCTATAGTCTGCTAGGGAAAACAAACAACACACGCTAAAAATCTAGGAAGCAAGCAAACAAACAAAACCTTCTCACAATGAACACACTAGTTGGTGATGAAATCCAACATCGTGGGAACAATGTAAGAAGGGGTTGAGATAGAGCGGGTGGAAAAGTTACGTTGACAACCTTCTTAAAGGACTTACACCTTGATGCAATCTCCCACACATAATCATGGGTATACCCTCCAAGGAGCCCGAGTGAGTTTGGCCAACGTCGATTCTAGGTACCATGAAGACTTGCCCCTCCACAATCACCTTGTGTAAAGACCCTAAAGAGATAGGCCACTAAGGTTACCACAAACAACAATGATGCCTGGGGAAATAGTCGACATTCCGATCCACACGCCAGGGCAGGGTATCTAGCCCGAAATCAACTTGAAAGGCTTCCACTCATCATTGTGGGTATACCTTCAAGTGACCCCCGTAATATGTGCAATCTCTACACCAAGACCAAAAAAGAAGGGTGAGTAACTCTGCCAGTCTCAATGCAACTTCGTGATTAACCCTTGTGTTAGAAGGGCTTCCCAGGACAAAATGTAATAAGTGGATTTAACTGCTCTCTAACTCAAGATTATATGTTTGTTTGCAACTTTGGAAAGTTATCTTTCACACCTATTCCAAATCCCTACAACTAATCTAATGTAGGTTTGCTACCAGAAAAGATAAAAAATGTCTAATCAGTTTTTATAAGCGCTTTATTTTATGGCTGTTGTTACTCAAGAGGAAAATGGCATGGATAATATGGTGTTTTGATCGACTCAAAAATTATGCAAGGATATGAAGATGCAATCTTTTCATTTCGATGAAAGCTATGCTACGAGAAGGAGAAAACATTTATCATTCCCATATGCACGATGCCCCAAAATATATTAAAATCATCAATATCAAGATTCTCAAGAAATGAGAAAAAGGTATTGAACACCAATGCATGATTCATGGCCCCCCCCGTCCATGAGGGGGAAATTTTTCATAATTTAAGATAAAAAATGCCAAGAATCATGAAATTTCGCTACTTCAAATGCAAGGATGCCCCCAATCTAATATAAAGCAAGAAATTAAATCTTTTTGTTTCAAAATTTTCACTAAAAGCAATAATGAACTTTCTTAAAACAAAGAAACCCAAACTAAAAGTTTTCTTTTAAAGTGAACTATTCAGAAGAAACCTGATCTTTCCCTAAACAATTCTAAAGAAAACACGTACTTTGTAATTGAAAGACACTCAAAGCAAGAGACTAATCCTTCAAAACCAAACGAAGCAAAGATGGATCAAAGAAACTCAAAGATTGTCAATAAGACTGTAAACAAACCAATATAGGCTCCAAAATTTCAATCCAGATATTCAAAGAAAAATTGGGCATCAAAAAATGACAACACCCATTCCAAAAAATTTTACAAACAAGTTCGCAGGCTGGCAGTGCGTTACAGTGCGAGGATCAAAGATTCTCGCAGGCTGAAAAAAGGTTGACTGCGAGGGGTTCACACTGGACTTAACACCAGGGTGCAAACTCATGTGTTTCTCACAGGCCACTAAAGGGTACAGTGCAATCAAAGCAAATCCAGAGAGTTTGGATGGATCTCCCATAGACTCAGCGACCAGAAAACAAGCAATCAAAGAAATGGAAACTAGACTAACTAGGAAACAATCCATTCCCCAGTGGAGTCACCAATTTTGTTATCAGACTAATTAGTAGGTGTGGACACTAACTAATCTCCCTAGATCCACCTAGATCTAGAACAAAACACACCAGAACATGACACTTTCCTTAAGTTTTAAATATTGAATTTACTAACTAAAGAGGGATGGGTGACATACCATTTAAATATCGCTTCCTCTCGCCATCGCTATCCTAGCTCCATTCCAATTCTCATACAATGATGAACCTGCAAAATAACACAACTAACCAAAGTGGTAGTAATAGCATAAACTCAATATAAACCTATGTATGTGATCAAGGAATCATACAATAAAACATAACAAGCTTTATAGGAAATAATCATATTACTGTATCATATTAAATGTGAAAGAGAGATTACAACCATGGCCTTGATGTCGTAAGGTCCCTTCCAACTGTCCTTCATTCCCCACACACTTTCAATCCAAGAGTTCTGAGGGAACATATATGATAATATTCACAATCTATCTTGACAAAGGCAAAACTCAAAGACACTCCAAACAAGCTAATAATTCTAAGACAACCAAAGCTAACTTTCTCCATGAGAGCTCCTCTCCTTTTATAAGTTGAAGAGGATACGGTGAGGAGGTTAGGATGATCCCACTAAATCATGAAAGTGAGTAATATCCAAACCATTTGGATGCCACCTCACCATGGAAGTTTTTCCTTCTAGAAGATTCGAGAAAACACTCATTTTTCCCACGTGTAAGCATTCTCACACCCTACCTATAGTGCAACCTGCGAACCTCTCGCAACCTAGCTATGGTGCAACCTACGAGAATTAAGCATTCTCACACCCTAATACATAGGTAGCCTGCAAAATTCCCTTTTTATAAGGTTTTTACATAGGAAAATGCAACTTCTTTTCTTAGGAAAAGTTCTTCTCCCTTCTCTCTTCAGGAACTTAGACCACTGACCCCTTTGAAGGAAACAAATAGGTTTACATCATTAACGATCATAGGGATGATGAAAATAATGACATAGATCAAGACTCAAGAGAGTTGGGTGACTTAGAACTAGAACACTCGAGGTCCCGAAGCACGAAGTGCCTTTTGTTAGGCGTGCGGTCACAACCTATGGTCACGTGAGAAAAACTTGTGCCTGGCACTTGTTCGCACGACAAATTTTCGTGAGAAGGACCTATGGATAATTCTTGAAGATCCTAGCAGAGAATCAAAGAGCTATTCCAGCTCGAAGATTGAGAAGATCCAGAGACCAGAAAGTCAACAAACCCTGCTGAGGTAGGGGCATTGCATCAAGTGGTATCAAAGTTGATTTTCATCTGTAGATTTTAGGTGAAGGAGATAAAGGAGACGATATAACTCGAATCTACACTCTGCGTGTGAGAGACATTCAACACAATTCCACCACGGAGATGAGTGGAACAACCTTTAGCCAATTGGGCTATAGAAAGGGAGATGCAAGAACTTTGTGCAAGATTAGAGGCAATGGAGGCAGCGCAGAGGAGGGCACCTGATGCTGGAGACATCAACGATGTCGAGAAAGAATAAGTAGAAGTCAAAGAAGTTGTGGGAGAGAATGTTTCTGAAGAGCCCTTTCTAAGAGAAGTTGTTAGATTGGGATCTAGAGCCAAGATAGAGGTCCCAATGTACGAAGGTAATTTGGATGCTGAAGAGCTACTAGATTGGGTAAGAGCCATGGAAAAATATTTTGACTATGAAGACGTCGATGAGGAGAAAAGGGTGAGACATGTTGTCACCAGACTCAAAGGACATGCAACACTGTGGTGGAATGAACTGAAGGCTGAGAGGAGAAGCAAGGGAAAACAAAATATAAAGAATTGGGATAGAATGGTAGCCAAGATAAAGGAAAAATTCATGCCCAAAGATTACCAGATAAATCTATTCAAGAAATTTCCAAACTTGAGACATAAGGGTATGATAGTTAAAGAATACACAGAGGAGTTCTACAAGATGAACATCAGAAATGGACAAAGAGAGAAGGATGAAGAAAAAGTTGCCAGGTATATAAATGGCCTGGGGTATGAAATCCAGGATGAGATCAACATGATGTCAGTAAGGATAGTGGAGGATGCTTACCAGTTTGCACTGAAGGTGGAGGAGAATTTGGCCAGAAAATAAAATCAGCGAGGCAGAGGTAGAAGTCCATTTCCAAACAAAGGCAAGGGAGTTGCCCAAGACAAGGCACACAAATCCAAAGATGATACTGAGAAACCACATAGTCACTCAGAAAGAGGAGGAAGTTCCCGAGGAAGACAAGATGGTGGAAGAAGTTCTTCCAAAGGAAGAGGAAGAGGTAGAGGAGGAGAAGTGAGATGTTACACCTATGGAAAGGCATGACATAAGTCTTGGGAATGTCCCGAGAGAAAGAAATAAGGAGAAGGTGAAGCTCACATTTCGGAAGCAAAAAGAAGAAATGTTGAAGCAGAAGGAGCAGAGGATGGAACATCCCTAATGTTGATAAAATTTCTCTTAAAATCAGAGGAAAAAGTTGAGAATCTAGTGCAGAGAAACAATCTCTTCAGGACAACTTGCAAGACTAAGGACATAGTCTGCAAGGTGATAATTGATAGTGGGAGTACCGAAAACTTAGTATCCACAGAGATGGTGGAGAAATTGGGGCTGGAGACAACTGCACATCCAAAGCCATACAAAGTCTCATGGTTGCAGAAAGGACACTAGGTAATGGTTACTAAACAATGCTTGGTTGAATTTAAAATAGGAGGATATAGAGATGAAATTCTATGTGATGTAATTCCCATGGATGTATGTCATATTTTTTTTGGAAGACCATGGTAGTTTGACGGGAATGTCATTCATGATGGGAGGAAGAATACATACACCTTAGAGAAGAATGGTAGGACACACATGTTGCTGCCAATAGAGGAAAAGAAAGTGAAAGAGGAAGCCAACACAAGCATACTTCTCATGAGTGGGAAGGAACTCTTGAAAGAAGTGAAGAAAGTATAGGAGATGTAGTTTGTTGTGGTGAGGAAACCTAGAGTTGTCCTTACAAGTACTAAAATGGATGATTTTCCTGAAGAAATTTGGGAATTGTTGGATAATTTTGCTGACATAGTGGTGGATGAGCTACCTAACTCATTGCCACCTATCAGAAGTATCAGCCATCATATTGATCTGATACCAGGAGCAAGTATTCCAAACAAAGAAACGTACAGACTGATGCCTCGAGAGAATGAGGAGATAAATAACCAAGTCCAGGAATTGTTAGACACAGGGTTGGTTAGAGAGAGCTTGAGTCCATGTGCAGTGCCAACTGTGTTGAGTCCAAAGAAAGATGGAAGATGGAGAATGTGTACAGACTCAAGATCCATTAACAAGATCCCCATCAGGTATAGATTTCCTTTGCCAAGAATGGATGATTTAATGGACTGTCTAAGTGGAGAAAACTTCTTTTCTAAGATAGATTTGAAAAGCGGATATCACCAGATAAGAATGAGAGAAGGTGATGAGTGGAAGACAACCTTTAAGACAAATGAAGGTTTGTATGAATGACTTGTTATGCCATTTGTATTAACAAATGCCCCGAGTACTTTTATGAGGTTGATGAATGAAATACTGAAAGATTTCATTGGAAGATTTGTGGTTGTATATATGGATGATATACTGATATTTAACAAGACTAAAGAGGAGCATTTGAGACACCTGACACTAGTGGTGAGAAGACTACAATAGAAGAAGTTGCTAATAAATCTGAAGAAGTCCTCTTTTATGAAGAAATAACTCATTTACTTGGGTTTTGTGATCTCTTCAAATGAGCTGAAGATGGATCCAGAAAAGGTGAAAGCAATCAAAGAATGGCCATCACCAAGAAGCATGTTTGAGGTAAGAATATTCCATGGATTAGCAAGTTTCTATAGGAAGTTCATCGGAGATTTCAGAGGAATTTGTGCACCAATGATGGATACAGTGAAGAAGAAGCAAAATTCCTTTAAATGGAAAGGGGAGGCAGAGGGGAGCTTCACTATACTGAAGGATAAGATAACATAATGACCAATTCTGGTCTTGCCAAATTTTGAAAAGACATTTTAGGTGAGATGTGATGCAAGTGGAGTTGCAATTGGAGCAGTTTTGAGCCATGATAATAGATCGGTTCCTTATTTCAGTGAGAAGCTGAATGAGACTAAGAGAAAATAATCCACATATGATAAGGATTTTTATGCCATAATTCAATCCCTAAAGAAGTGGAGACACTACCTTGTCCCACATGAATTTGTCTTGTATAGCAATAACCAAGCTTTACAATTCATAACCACACAGAAAAAATTGAATCAGAAGCATGCAAAGTGGATTGAGTTTATGTAGAATTTTACTTTTGTCATAAAAGATATTTTTGGGAATGATAACAAAGTTGATGATGCATTGAGTAGGAGATGTTTGATTCTGTGGGAATTTCAGGTGAAGACCTTGAGGTTTGAACACCTTAAGGAAATGTACAATGATGATCCATATTTCAAGGAGGCATATGAAGCATGCATGAATCCTGTGCTAAGATATAGGAGTCAGTGGGCAGAGTATATGATTCAAGAGGGATTTTTGTTCAAGGGAAATCAATTATGCATACCAAAATATTCAATGAGGGATAACCTTTTGAAGGAGAAGCATAGTGAAGGATTGGATGGACATTTTGGCCATGACAAAACATTCAGACAATTGAGTTGTTCATACTATTGGCTAGGTATGAGGACAAAAGTGATGAAATTTGTGAACAGATGTAGAATTTTCCAACATGAAAAAGGTAAACGACAGTAGAAAACTGGATTGTATCAACCATTGCTGATACTAGAGAGGCCTTGGGATGCGATAAGCATGGATTTTGTGTTAGGATTGCTAAGAACGAAAAGAGGATGTGATTCCATATTTTTGGTGGTGGATAGATTTTCAAAGATGACACACTTTATCCCATGCCAAAAGACCAGTGATGCAACACATGTTGCAAATCTGTTTTTCAAAGAAGTTTTGAGACTTCACGGCCTACCTAGAAGCATCGTCTTGGACATAGACAAAAAATTTGTTGGTCATTTTTGGAGAACACTGTGGAAGAAGTTGGGGAAATATCTGTTCTTTATCTCAACTTATCATCCTCATACAGATGGACAGACTGAGGTGCTGAACAAAAGTTTGGGAAACTTATTGAGGATTCTAGTCACTTAGCATCATAACCAGTGGGATCAGATTTTGCCACAAGCAAAATTTACATACAATGACTCGCCAAATAGAAGAACTGGAAAGAGCCCATTCCAAATATTGTATGGAATGCAAACCATGGGAGTATCTGAGTTGAAAGACTTATAACAAAATGAGATCAAAAGTGTTGGAGTAGAAGATTTTGCTACAGAAATGAAAAAAATCCATAGCCAGATCAGAGGATAGTTACAGAGCTCTAGCCAAGAATACAAGTGCAGAGTTGATCAACATCGCAGAGAAATTCAATTTGAAGTAGGAGATCAGGTTCTGGCACATCTCAGGAAAGAATGGTTCCCTAGGGGAACATATAACAAGTTGAAGATGACGAAGATAGGGCCATGTAAGATATTAAGGAATTTTGGTGCAAATGCCTATGAGATTGAGCTTCTAGATGATGTGGGCATATCACCCATATTCAACGTTTCAGACCTGTACCCTTATAGGGAATATGAATCAGAGGGATCATAAGTTCAAGAGAAGATTCAGTGGGAGAAACAAATACCTATAGCAGAAAAACCACAGATGGAGAAGATCATTGATCAAAGGATTAGAAAGAAGATGAGGAGGAAGACCCATCTTGAATATCTGGTCAAGTGGAAAGGACACCCAATAGAAGATGCCAGTTGGGAAAATGAAGTTGATATCCATAAGCATGGAAAGTCGGTGCAAGAGCTCATGGACATGAGTCCATAAAATTTTTGTCCAATGGAGTATGATGCAGGAGCATCGTCAGGGAGCAGACGTGGCAGGACAACTCAACACCTTAGGATCATTTCGAAATCTGAAATACTAGGAGTTACTTCAAATCTTTTGGAGCTAATTGGAAAAACGAAAGAAGATCAAACACTTGGAATTTGATGATCACGAGTGATCTGGGAGTTTTCACTCCTAGCCTTGAATGTAACCGAACTTAGTTAGCATTTAGGTTTTCGTTTCGAGTAGATGAGTAGTCGGGGGGAACCCTAAGGACCCTCTAAGATAAATAGAGGTTTTGTACGCCCAAATGAGGCTGCTGCGAGTTAGAAGGATTTTTCTGAGTTTTGAGTTATTGTTTTGATATTAGCTGTAGCTATTTACTTTTGAATGAATATGACAGAGGAAATTTGAATCAAATGCATAGCACTGTTACTGTTTGTAATTCTCTGTTATTGTGTTTTCATAAATGAATGAATTTTGTTATGAATGGATGAAACTATGAATGTTAGTATAAGTTTCCATTGTTTCTCTTCTTTTGAGTGAGTGCAAGGTGTGCACACAGAACACAAGTTGTGTGTGATGGGATCTGTTTCAATTTCGAAGCTTAGAAGAGATAGCACAAAACTTTCCCTTTGTAAGGAGTACAAAGTGACTGCTGCAAGGTGTGCACAGTCACCTGCAAGAACCAAGTCTTGTGTAAGAATCTGCTGTAAGGAGTGCACATATTTGGAATTTGGCTAAGTGTCGAAGGGACTCCATAAGAGTCAAATTCGTAAAATGTGAAACCCCAAATTAATCATAGTTGTTGATCCAAGGAAAGACTTGGACCGTCGATCTAGTGTTATCGAGAAATCAGGGATTGGGAGAATGGAGGTAAGGGGACTCCCAAAGTCGTGTTGGCAGCCAATTCAATTTTTTCCATTGCCTTAAAAGCTGCCTACATCTATGTCTCTTGAACTTCAAATTTTTATCGCATTTTGCAAATAGACGATATTTTCATTTCATGCGACACTTGCAAATTAGTTTCGATTTATTTTTCACGAATGAAAGCATGAAAAATCCTCCATCGTTATTTGAACTGTCATGAGCTTCTCATTGATATTATGAAAGGCACTTACCTTTGGTTTATTATTATGTGGCTGAAAATATTTTTCAAACTATGACGTTCTTTCTTTGATTGCACAACTTGACTTTTATTTGATTGATAAGGTATTGAGCATGTAAATTTATGAATTATACTTGATTATATAGGGGTCATAGTTGATTTTGGTTTTTATATGATGTGATCCTTACTATTTTAAGTTCTCGACTTATCGATTCTATGAAGTCTCTTATCACAATGTTTTTATAAACTTTGATTACACATTATGCAACAAGCGCATGGGTAATATATGAGTCTGATTTCATATTGAATGGCAATAGTTTGAAATTATGCAATGGCGCGTTGGTTAAACATTTGGGTTTTGATTTAATGGTTTGAATTATTAATTGGCACATGTTTACTTTGGGTTTGATTTAACGTTGAAAATTCATGGTTTCAAATCATAGATTGGCGCATTGGTATAACTATCCACCGTTTAATCCTTGGGTTGGCCGAAGATTTTGGTTATGATTGATTGAACAGCGCTATACTCTGCCATTACTATGCTGCATGGCGGTGGATAATCCCACCACCCTCGCATGCGTACATTAATTTTCATCCCCTTTCATCGTTCTCAGCTGTTAGCCCAAACGATTTTGCTCCTGTGTGTTTAATCTGAACCCTACCATGCGCCCGCACCATGGCTCCGGTCGTAAGGACTGAACCCAATGGCAGCCAGACATTGTTGATGTTCGACGGTGCTTACAATGAACTTGAGGAATTCAGATGGCTCCCATTCATACGAAAGTTTGATGGCTATAACCCTAGCGTGGCTTGGCAATTTGCATTAACCTTTGATGGCCGTCGAGCCAAGGTTGGGGATGTGCAATTGGAAATTGATGAGAAATTTCTCAGTTTAGCTACCGGTCTGCCTGCTGTCGGACAGAGATGGTCAAAAAATTGCAAAGTGGAAGATGTCCTATGGACATTTCTCTTCCAGTCACAAAGAGTGAGCTCCTGTGACAAAGGTTTGCCCGCGAATATGCTAAAGCAACGATGGCACGACTTGCTGATGATAACCAAACAATTTATCACCTATGAGGGCAGGTATGGTTTCATTTTCTTGTACCACCTTCAGCTACTTATGGTTTTCATGGGCTATGAGATTAATATGCCTTACTACTTGCATAAGAGTCTGTTTAAAATGTCTAAAAGATACAAACGGAACTAGGCCGCTAACAGCCTATTCCATTTTGGGTTAATTAAAATGCTTGTGGTTTGTCATTTGGGGTTACGCCGAGACTGTTGGAATGAGTTTCTTATTCACAATAATTTTGAGGACTCAAGCCTACCATAGGTTGACAAACCTGTGGTGAGCGAGAGAAAGTTAGTACCTCCTGTTCCTTACAATTCTCTGTTGCCTAAACCCCTACCCGACTCACCTATTGGCCTACCCAATTCTGTGACCACAGATGTAGAAAATGTTAAACCCATGGCTAAAAGGCCTAAGGCCAAACCTACTGTGAATTCTAAAGGAAAGAAGAATGCCCGATTAATCTCTTGCATGGCGAGAAACCAACCGAAAGTTCCTGTCAACCCTGACCCTATCATGGTGAGCGAAGATTTTGACTCGGAGGTTGAACGTTATCTGGAAAGTGAGTATCCTTATTCTAAAGGTCTGTGTGATAAACCCTCATAAAAATTTGTCAAAAACCTACCACCTTGCTTGCAAAATGATCCTAATTACCCGACATCAAAATGCCTTGTGAAAACCCTGACTCGTCAAAACCCCCTCCTGCTCTAGCCGAACCAACTGCTCCACCATGTGATCAGTGTGGCACATGTTTAGAAAGGTATTACCTTGATGTGCCATTGCTATAGTCCAAAATTCATGCCCTGGAGGATCAAGTTGCAAAGCTCACCAGTCAAAAGGCAAAGATGCCATCCACTGATAAGAAACAACGAACAACATGTTCGATTTTGTTTAAGAACGTGGAGTCGGCTACAACAGTCGTCAATTCAAAGTTGGCATAGCTTGAACAACCTCACTGGTATGGCTATCACCTGTTTATATGACAAACTCATAAACTCTGTTTACACTGTGGATTTGCTTTGACACATAAGCATACATTATTGTATATATTTTTGTTTTGATTAATCAAATTTAGCTTCCTGAATTAGCTTTAATTGGATTTGGCTTTGATTCGATTGATCGTGGGATAGATTTGATTGTTTTAATTTAGCTTCAATTGAATACTCTATCGATTACTGAAGTTGTTAATATTTTTCTAAACACAGGTCGTTTCTGGAATTCCAATTTTGAACACAGTCAATATCTCATTTCGAATTGGTTATACGTGATATGGTTGGCAATTTATGGTTAACTGTTGTGATTTTATATTCCATGTCTTTTTGACCAATTCGAATACCATTCTGTTATTGCATAACCAAATTGCAAATAGATTCGAATCATGACTGTTATACCCAACCTGTCAATTCGCATCATTTGACCGTGTTATCATTTTGATTCATATATTGTTTAAATTTGATTTGGGAACGAAACTGATTATGCCCAGGATTACGATTTGTTTTTATATTTGACTCAGTTACGATTTATTTGATTATTGCCCAGTTTATGGTTATATCCGTTGTTGATGGTTACGATCATTATGTGATCCTGTCTGTTGACTATGTAAATGTTCAACGATTGTAATCTGTGGTGAAGTTTGATGCTGTTATGACTGTTTGGAAATAATCGTAACAGTTTTTCCATATTGGCATTTGATTAAAACAATATGAATCGTATGCACATTGTTACAGCCATGACAAATTGATTATGATTGTATCGATTCGATTGTGATATATTACATCATATCTTATACGATATGATTCACCATTGATTTAATTTGATACAAAATAGTCCTGTTATGATTTGACCATATTTTATGGCGACTAAAAAAACAGAGCATTCTTATCCTATCTCGTTTGAATCACTTTTCGATTTGATTAAATTTGAATGATAAACTCACCGGAATTATAGTGATTCGTTTTGGATATTTATTAAAAGAAAATTAAATTTGATTCTTTTGAAAAGATTTCATTTGATTGCTATCTGGTCTTGTGTGCTATTTTAGACTAGCTACAGAATCAGATGATTCTGTAGCTAAGTCTGTAGGATCAATTTTTTAGTGTTTTGTTACTGAAATATCTTTCTAATTTGATACTTGTGTTCTATTACAGGTAAATTTGAAATTACAATTGAGTTGATGAGCAATTAGGGGATGTTTCAAATATTTCACTTGCATTTCATTTTCTTAGTTTAGGTGATTTTGGGATATCTCCCAGATTATGTAAAACAATTTGATATTATCCACAAGGAAGTTTTACCTTGTGAAGAGACCTATATATACTTATGATTTTTTTAATAATCATCATCTTCATTCATGGGAGAACAAGGATATGGAGTTCTAATACAGACTGAAGCAGAATTTGGTGTTTTTTCATAGCTTTAGCTTCTCATTATATCAACATTTTGTTTCATGTTGTGTATATCAATTTGTTTATGGTTTATGACTACTTTAGATATCTAAATCATGTGCAAATGATATAATTGTGATCATTGTTAGACATATCTTGTCTCTTCCAAATATATTAAAGACATAACAATTGTTAATTCAGTTTGTGAATGACAGGTTTATCTTCTTCATGAATTGAATTATTTAATATGAGTTTTTGCATAACAGGTTTCCCTTATTGCAGAAATTTATAATCATAAGATTATTATGATTTTTTATGTCTTGTGTGTCCTGTAAACACTTCAAGGAGCAACACAGCCAATCGTTTACGAAAAGCTTTGGAATAACCGGTGCGAGTTTCCTTCCTCTGACCAGCTTAGAAGTCATCATACATAGGGCAAACTTGGAGCGCTTCCAGGTCAATTAGTCGCTTGTTTGTTTACTGTTTTCATTAGGTAGTTTAATTAAGATATAAGCTTAATTAGATTTATATTAGATTGTTTAATTTCAGTAAATATATTAGATCGTTTAATTTCAGTAGTTTTACTTCTTATTCATAAAATATAAAAAATAAAAAAAAAGATTCCTGGTTGTCCTAGGGCAGAAAACACATGAGTTTTGCAGGTTTTAATTAAATCTGTAGGCTGTTTATAGTTTACATTTGTGAATAAGTAATATTGCAGATGGTAATTAGATAGTTGATTTGAGTTATTATAATATTAATTAGTAGATTGTATATAATAGTTAGAATAGTTATATTTAGTTTTAGTTTAATTTAGTAGTTTGTTTTAATTAGATTAGCATATTAGTTAGTTTTATTAGTTTTAGTTAGTTTAATTTAGTTTCTTGTATTTAGTTTTAGTTTATTTGTTTTAGTTAGTTTAGTTAGTTTAGATTAGTTTTCTCTTTGGTTTTCTTAAAAGACCTTAGGGCGGCCAACGGAGCCATTAAACTCGTCAGGGTGGTCCATTCCAAATGGCTTGGGTTATTTAGACAACCCCGGACTGGTTCCACTCTCCCAGTTGACGGACGGTCAATTTCTCCCGTCAACAAGTCGTGAAATGATCACAGCCATTGATTGGGGAAAGCACAGGACCGTCAGATTTGGTATTAGGGAGGATTCAAAAATCGAGAGATCGGGACTCAAGAGAGTTGGGTGACTTGGAACCAGAACACCCGAGGTCCCGAAGCACAAAGCACCTTTTGTTACGCGTGTGATCACAGCCTGTGTTCGCGTGAGAGAAACTTGCGCTTGGTGCTTGTTCGTATGATGAAGTTTCATGAGGACCTGTGGATAATTCTTGAAGATCCTACCAGGTTATCGAAGAGCTATTCCAGCTTGAAGATAGAGAAGATCCAGAGACCGGGAGGTCGACAGACCCTGCTAAGGTAGGGGCACTGCATCAAGTACCACCTCTATAAAAATGTAAAGAGGATATTAATAACTTCTTTAAGAATACCCTAGAAGGTTGACTCCTATCCCTGACATAAAAATAGGTCAACAATTTCCTATGATTTTCATCTATTCTAGCTATGAATGACTTCCTTTATGTCTTGAAATATTTAGATCTATACTCAAATAAACAAGCAACACTCCTCGTGCCTTTACTTGTCTATTACTAATGGTGGTTATCCTATGATAAAACCCACACTCCTCACACCCCTCTTTAATATTATTACATCAACAACTCTATTCCAAATTCAAATCAAATAAGTAAAATCCATGTTACCTTGATTTTAATGTCCATTAGCTTAATTTTGGAATAGTATAGCACTAACACAAGTGAATATATGTGAGTATAGTCCAACATTAACACAAGTGAACATATGTGAGTATAGTCCAACACTAACACAATTAACCAACCATATAACGAGCTAGGTGAGTGTACAACTTGGGGAAAGGTGTATGGCCAACCAACAAAGAAATTGGAACTCAATGGAAATACATATAGCATGTGGGAAAGAGGAAATTCATAGGAAAGGAATAAAGTGATTCAATGGAGATACATACGACTTGACAATAGATAAATTGCAACTCTAAAGGATGTGTATGACTTGGAAATGGATAAATTGCATCTCTGAAGGATGCGTACAAATTGGCAATGGAGAAATTGCAGCTATGGGGGATGCGTACAACCTGTAGGAAATACTTTGCAACCTATGAGGAAGGCATATGTCCTATAGGTGAGATAAGAACATCCAACATACCAAAAAAATACTCTCAAGCAATTTATCATCCCCCTAAACTACTACGGTGGCTCTATAATGAAAACCATCGATCTATGAGATTGGATGGGCATCCAATGATGGTTTTTTTTAGTTGTTGGTAAACTATAATGGACAAAAAAACACAGAGTATGCATAAATTGATATTTATTATTAAAAATATTCCTTCCATACAGTCTCAATGCCCATTGGAAACCATTAAAATAGTTATATATAAATTCATAATTAATGTAGAAGAAAACTAACATAGTAAATCACACTTACATAGAGAAAAACATCACATCTGAGTCATTGTTTACCCTAGAAACCAAAATGGGAAACAAAAATTCAATTAGCTTTGGGAAGGATCTTTAATATGCAACAATAGGTAGGTTATAGGCTCTCTAGTTCATCCTCATTCTCCTCATGGAAGTCTGGGTAGCATTCCCTTCACTCCCAACAAAAGAACCCCTCTTCCTTTGTGGGGAGAAGTTGGGTATGTGTTATGTTCTTTGCACAATTAGCCTCATGTGTTTTTTGTTGTGCCAGTAGGCCCCCATGTCCAAGGGTTGGGGGGAGGAGACTATGTGGAGCCCTTGGAAAAAAAATTGGGTTGTTTTTTATCTGTTTTGGGTGGTTTTTTGGCCAAATCTTTTTTGTCCCATGTAATATAAATCCAATTAAGCAATATAATATGGGTTGAATTATTAGGGTTTTTTATGCCAAAAAATCACATATATTGTATTGTGAATGATGAATTTAATACAATGAGAGTTGAGGTGCGAATCTAAACATTTTTTGGTTTTCTTGGTTAAGGGTTTCCAGTGTAAATTTTTGAGTACTGTGTGTGAATGCTATTGTTTTCCTTTTGGTTTTATAAAGAATCTATGTGTGCATTTCTATACTGTAAAGGTTTCAAACTTACATTTGGTATTAGAGAAGTTATTGGACTCAAGGGGATGCCTTTTTTACTAAGGGTTTAGCTATCTTGGGTCTTTGATAAACATGGTTTCAGTGGGAGCTCTGTGGTGTTGATTCTTGTGATGAAAGTGAATGGTGAGCAATTATAAAATTGAGATTGAGAAAATTAATGGGAAATCTTTAAAGTTTGGAAGACGAAGATGGAGGATATTCTAGTAGATAAAGAACAATGGGTCATTATTGATCCTAGTACTAGACCTAAGGGTATTTCAATGGAAGACTGGATGAAGTTGGATAGGAAGGAAAATAACACAATCTGGTTGACTCTTCTAGACTCAGTGTTATTGAATGACTCAAGAGAAGCTACAACCTGTTGAACCCATAAATAAGCTCTTTTTGTCATAATTTTTTTCCACTTACGTTGCTCATCATACTCTAAAAAACCTGCCATATTCACCATCTTATCCTTCATTTCCATCATTTTGATATGAAATCATGTTATGCTCTACAAAGGATGAAAACCAAGTAAAGGTCCATTATTTTTATGTTTTCATGCATTCTTTTGTAAAAACAATCTAAATGTTGTAACCACAGAAACATAACCGTTTTGTATCCAATATTTGTTTTTGTAGCCGAGTTGCAGGTCTATATAGGTGCACACATGATACAACAAAAATGAAAATTGGAGAAGATAACAAATTGTATCCTTCAGTTTCTCCACCTGTCAAGTTCAAACCAACACTTTCTAGATCAACAAAAGAGAGAAGTTAAAGGCATAATCAAAGCAGTGACAAAGTATGACAGAGGATGCAAATCAATAACATATTTATTGCACAAGTTGTGGATCAAGTCTAAAGGGATCAAGAAAATAAAATATCGATATTTCATGTGAAAAATTCATGCGTGAAACCATGAATTTCTCATACGTCATCTACAACATTATTCCACGATCTCTCAAAATCCGAATTGTAATTATTTGCTCTGAAAAATCGCATTGGGGTTTTCAAAAAAATCTATTTCGAATTTTATAAATACCCATGGTTTCAACGATGAAGACAATCTCAATTATGTAGAAAATACTCTTGATATTATTAATATAAAGTTCAGGTTCTATTGTTGATTGAAGAATTCATTTAGGTTCACCTTATGAGAAGTTCATAGTTTAGTGTTTGCTTGATAGTCTATTTCATACAATTGTTTTAGTAACATATAACCGAGCCAAGAGGCCCCCCATGTAAGGCTGTGTTGATTATCTTTTCATTTGTTTTATTTAGGTTGCAGTTAATTGAATGTGTTCTGATTTTAATACTCTAAATTTCATTGTTTATAATTTTGTGTGGTGTGACAACAAAATGATGGTTGTTCATACAAACTATCTAATTAATTAAAACTTGTTTGAATTGCATAACTCATTAGTTGAATTCTAAAATCAGAAAGCTTATGTAACCATTTCATTTTACATAGTGATGGTTTATAGATGTTTAGAACCAAGTCTGTGTTGATTCTTTGAATTGTAGTTATTTTTCATAATTAAAAGCTCTGCTTCTTTGGTTAATTAGTAGATAACATGTAAGACGATTTTCAATAGATAGATAAAAAAACTAAATCCACGAATTCTAAAACTAGAAAGCTTATGTAACTATTTAATTTTACATAGTGATGGTTTATAGATGTTTAGAACCAAGTCCGTGTTGATTCTTTGAATTGCAGTTATTTTTCATAATTAAAAGCTCTGCTTCTTTGGTTAATTAGTAGATAACATGTAAGGCGATTTTCAATAGATAGATAAAAAAGATAAATCTCTGCATATATTTTGCATTACACTTCATAAGCTTATAGACCTAGGTTGATGGTTAAATGTTACATAATTCTTAAACAATAGAATTGACTGACACAACCAAGGAACTATGGGACAAGTTAGGGGTTTCATATCAATACAAGTCCTTAATAAACAAAATTTTCCTTATAAAGAAGCTATACCTATTGAGGATGAATGATGGAGACTTGGTGACATATCATATAAATGTCTTCAATACTTTGGTAAGTCAATTGTTATCTATTGACGTTGAAATTTTTTATGAAGATAAGTGCATTAGTTTACTATGTTCCTTGTCATATTCATGGGATAGTTTGGTTCTATCTATCGTGAGTAATGCAATCAAATTAAAGTTTGATGATGTGGTGTTATGAACCGATCCTTAAGAATGATAAAAAGTAAATTAATAACAGTCCACTTCGAGGGGGAAACCTCCTTTTACAATATATTCAATGTACAAGATGAAGTGAGATGATCCTAATACTAGGTCTCCTTGGTGTATATATATGAGAAAAATGGTACAATTATAATGAAAGGGTGCAATGAAGGGTTCTATCCTACATACAAATATAACACTATAAACATAATAATTCAATATCTAGGGCTTAATAAGGAGTTTTATACTTAACACGAGGCTTTGTCTAGGGATTAACATGCCCCTCCCCTTCAAACAAATGTTGTCCTCAACACTTGACTAATTGCGGGTGTTTATGCATGAAGAGATTGTATTCCCATGTCGCCTCTTCCACTGGTAAGTTCTTCCATTTGATGAGGTACTCAATAATTGCTCGATTTCATAGCCGCTTAATCCTTGTTTCAAGGGTTGTTTCTGGTTCTAGTATGATTTTCCCTTCTTCATTAATCCTTGGTAAAATAGTTTGGACATGGATCTTGTCACCGATTACCTTTTTAAGCAAGAAACATGGAAGACTGGATGTACATGTGAACATGTATGTAACTCCAATTTGTAATCCATACTTCCAATCCTATGCAACACCTTATATGGGCCATAATATTTGGGTGCTAATTTATTGTCCCTTTTTTGCTTGAGGGACATTTATTTATATGGTTGTAGCCTAAAAAATACCTAATCTCGTGTTGGCAAATTCAGTGAAAAGACATCGAATGCTTGTCATTGATGGCAACAGTGAAGATGACAGGAAAACAAAAGACAAGTTCAGAGAGGTGAATGATAAAAAACAGTGAATGATCGAATGCAGCGAGAGCCGTTAGATTTGGTGCAGGGTCGCTGACAGCCGTCAGATCTGCAGAAGCTGCGAGGGAGATAAGCCTCGGGAGCAAGAAGAGAAGTCCCGACAGGCATCCGGATATTGGCCATCGGGAAATTGGAGTTCTCGAGGTCATGTACATTGGGACAGCAGCAGTCACGAAATCCTGATGGGATCTGGACCGTCCATTCGTGTGGACACATGGAAACGATCGAGCGCCACCAGGAGAAGCTCGACAGGAGGCTTCATCGGAGAATCGGGGATCGGGACTTTGAAATTTCCAATTCACTTGACAGCAAGAACCCCGAAATTGCAATATGCGATTTCACAATTTAATCACAGCCGTTAAAGCAAGAATGAGATCTAGATCGTTGATTTTCTTCATTAGAGAATCGGGGATCGGGACTTTGAAATGTCCAATTCACGTGACAACAAGAACCCTGAAATTGCGATATGCGATTTCGCGATTTAATCGCAGCCGTTAAGATAAGAAGTGATCTGGACCGTTGATTTAACTCCTTATCGGAGTTTCATGAATCGAGATTTTGAAGTAACAAAAACATTCGACAACAAAACCCCGATTTCGCGATATGCAATATCACGACTCAATTGTAGCCGTTGAATCCATAATGAATCTGGACCGTAGATCTTAGACCGTGTCGGAGTTTCGGGAATCACGAATTCAAAAGGCAAAGAACACAATGAAACGGGAATTCTGATTTCGCGATGAGTAATAACCCGACCTAATCAGAACCGTCCATCTGCAAGGACAGGTGGAAAAGGAAAAAGCGTCGTCGACATATCGGGAGTATTGAGACTAAGGGTGCAAGGCCTGTTGAACCCCAAACTACGAGAAGAGACCACAGCCATGGATCTCAGATAGGACATGTGTCAAGGATCCAAGAGGAGTCGGCGTGGGAGGACAGGTGGCATCTCACATCAGATATCGGGATATTGAAGATCCTAGGAGCAAGGAGTTCGTGCATCTCAAACTTGCGAACCCCATAGCCCCAACGGGATAAGGTTGTGGTCACAGGAGTTGGTCATATGAGCGGGAGCTGAGCCGGGAGGGCCAGCGTGTGAAGGGACACATCAGGGATCGGAGGATCAGGAATCCCGTAGGCATGTGCATGGTGACATAGAAAACGTCGAAACCCCGATGAGAGGTTTGATCGAGGTCATGTGTTGACGGTCATATGGGCCAAGGCCTATAGCCGAAAGGGGATAAAGCTCAAGAAAGGAGCACATTGGGGATCGAAGAATCGGGGGTTCCGAGTACATGTGCATCTCGACACTGAAAGTGCCGAAACCCGATTTAAAAGGAAAGAACAATATAGATTATCCAACGGTGCGGATAAAACTTGAATTGATCGAAGGGTTATTGTTCTTCCACACACACTTAACACTTTCAGTTACAAATCCGTTAGTAAAATGGACTCATGATTGCAAATTAGTTGTCGATCAGTTGGCGTTTCGATTGGCTGGACAGTTGTCGTCATTTTTTCCCAAGGAGTTGGGAAGTTGAAAGGTTGTGCCCGTGTGTATAAAAGAAGATGAAACAGACCGTGTCTGGTTAGTTGTTCTGAGGAGGAAAGGATTGAAACAGTAAGGAAGAATACAAAAGAGGATGCGTGGTAGGAAAGGAAACAGATGTGTAGAGTGAAATGGAACACAAAGAATAATAGTAGAGCAAGAGAAAATGAAGAGTAGAATAGCAGAACAGATTAGACTTACAGAACAGAGAAAGGAAGGTAAGAATTGATTTATCTGGGAAATTGTCTGTGTATTCATTATTATGATATTCTAGGGAGGTAGGGAGTTTCTCGGGAGGATTGTTATCCTCAGAGGTTCAAGTGGGTGCTTGAACACAGGGAGTTGTAGATTCCATCTGGTTGCAGCCAGAGAAACCAGGGTGGCAGGGTGGTGCTAGGGAGAACAAGTGTTCTCTGTTATACAGGTTTGAGCCTGTGTAACTGGAAGTTGGGGCTTCCATCTAGTTGGTGCTGGAACATTTAGGAAGTTGGTGCTTCCATCCAATTGGTGTTGGAATATTTAGGGAGTTGGTGCTTCCTTCTAGTGGGTTCTATAGAAACTAGAAAGTTGGTGCTCTCAAACAAGTTGGAGCTTGTAAAACAGAGGTAGCAGCCTCACATTGAGTTGGTGCTCAATTGTAAATGATGTACAGAACTGAAAAAAGACTGCCTATCATTTCAAAGAAGAAGAGGTTTTCTCCCTTTATGGGTTTCCTCGTGAAAATCTGTCTCTGTGTGTACTTTATGTGTGACTGATGGTCTTTATTTTTACTGTACATATGTTGTATGTTGTTGATGATCACTTGAAGGAAGATTAATAATATTTAAAATGTATACAATTGTTTAAGCTCATAAACAACTGATTCACCCCCCCTCTCAGTTGTTTTAGTATTTCCAACATCTCACACTTCAAATTACCTTTCATTGTGATGTTTATTTGTGTTGGAACATCAAGCATTATTGTTGGTTCTGTTATCACTCCAAGAAACTCCTTAGGGTTGTAGGCTAAGGATGCTTGGTAACTTAAGAAATCACTAACAATCAAGTGTTTGGAACAATGGGATAACTGAGAAGGCTTAGCAAAAAGACAACATTTCATACCTCTAAATAAAAAATGCTTTGAGAAACTAGATATAAGTTATAGAAAATAATCAAGGTATGGAGAAAAACATTCAAGATAACCAAGTACAAATCTGTAGGGTTATACAAGAATATAAAGGAGATCTAATTCATATCCATGAGCTATATCAGAAGATGAAAGTTCTGATCAACTGAACTGAATAGAATTAAATATAGAGTAATGGAAAATATGGACAGACTAATATATAATGACCAAAGAAAACTCTCATTCATATGGCAAGATAGTGTCAAAGTACATAGCCAAAAATGTATCCAGAATTGAACCCATAGTGCTCCAAATGTCTTTGGCTTTATAGCCTTACAAGATGAAATCTAGATCCTTGAAAGATGGGTCAAATTTACTAAAAATAGTCAAATCAAAACAGATACAACAAGTGTAGGATGAGATCCTATAAAAATGGATCTAGAATGGAAAATCAAAACAAAATCGGAAAGGTCCTATTTAATGATCTCTAAAAATAGTAGATTTGTAATGAAGTGCAGTTTTAGCCTCCCAAGGCTGTTTGATTTGGTCCTCCAAAGATAAAATTCGAATTGGGTGATGTGTCATTTGATCCCTATCATTTTTCCCTTGAAAATGACCAAATCTAGTCAAAAAATTCCCGTTTGACTTTCATCTCCAAGAATGGCCTTCATATTTTGATTTGATAATTCATAACCAACTTAATGAAGAAGATTTCAAACCATTCAAACCCAAAAAATCCTGATCCGGGCGAAAATTTGGCTATTCTGGCCGTGACAGGCTTTCACCAGCTAATTTACCCGAAAATCCGCTCCTTAGCTGGTGAAAGACAGAGCTTTCACCAGCTAACTAGTTATAATTCCGCCTTCTGCGCTGGTGAAAGCACATTTTTTTTCAAAATCAAATTTCTCAGTCATGGAGAGTCTATTTTGCATGCTTAAATAGTCGATCGACATCTACAAATACTAAGCTTTCCAATGGTTCTTTAAAATCTGTATTTGGAGCTCGGGAAGCTAGTCAAATTTTCCCTACAATATTAGGCATTGTTCTTTCAAAAATTCCAGTGCATTTTTGATCGCTAACATCTGGCTCCAACTGGGATGGAGACGTTCCTGCGAGGTCTCCAAGAACCTGGTAGAACTGGTGCCTTTAGTATTGGGCCATGGATTCATTCAACCTTTTCATTCCTAGCAATGTTTATAACCTGCATTTATGTCTTTGACTATTTACAAGATCCCTTAAAATTCTGTTTCTACTCTGTTTCGGTGGTTAATGAGCACACACAGGCTCGCCTAAACCACCAAAAACAAAAACTTACCCAAAAATCAAAATTTGATGAATCTTGATTACCTGCAAGAGTACAAAGACCTCAGGGCTTGCTAGACGAAGCTCCTCTCTCTGTTTACTTGTAATCTCCTCCTGATGGGTTTCAGCTTGCAACTCTCCTTTCATAGAAGTGGCAATTTGAGCAAGGGCCTCTAATCCAAGTGGTCTAGCTGCTGGGACTGCTTTTTCCTTCAACTACAATCTGAGAAGTCTGATTTTTTTATACAAAGATGCATTCTCTTTCATTAGTAGCTTGTTTCTTTCAATTTTCTTCTCATGTATCTGCTTGACTTCTTGGCTCTTGTCATAAAGCTCAATGTTTCTGTCCAAGAGTTGTGCATTATGTAACTTGACTTGTTTCTCTGAATGTTTCAAGATGTACAACTCTTTCAACAACTGATTTATCTTGTTGGATTTAGATACAGTAGGTTCAGCAGATGACTTTGCTATCTCTGGAGGTTCCTGCTCCTCTGGAGGGGTAGGAGTAGGGAGATCAGGATATTGTTCACCCTTTGTAGGTTGCTGTTGTGTACTAGGTTCATTTAGCTACTCTATTTCTGTATCTGAGTCAGAGTAAGGTAAATTAAGAAGATTACCCTCTACAGGTGCATCTTCTGCCTTGTCAAATGCCAGCTTTCTCTTAGATCTCTTCCTTTTAGACGAAGAGGGTTGCTCTTGCTGTGGTAGAAGAGAAATGGCTCTTCTCTTCCTCTGATATTATGAAAATATACATCCATAAATTCTAATAACCATATCCTGTACCATAGGAGGATCCATATCCATCAACGGGGTGACTACTCATAGTGGATGAAGGATAAAAATAATTTGAATTTTGGGCATAAGAACCATAACCAGCATCAACATTGTGTGTAATTTTCTTATGACCTCCAGCCATGAAATTCTGAATAAGATGTTGTGCTGTTTGAACTTGGGTATTAGTTCCCTTAATTTCTACAGTGATCTCACTAGGAACACCTCTAGTTTCCTGAATAGTGATTATAGCTCCACTAGCACGACACATGTACCCAATATTTGTTCCTTCAAATCCAATTACATCATCTACATATGAGAGGGTTATATGCATCTTTTGTATCACCTGAGTGATGACTGGTGCAGCTGGAGGTGCATGTAAAGAAGATCTCAATCCCACAGGTCCCAGATCTTTTCCATAAATAGATAAGCCACAGTGATGAGACTGTGATTCAATTTGAGTATCCCAAGGAGGATAGAATGAATCATGCTTGAATGTTGAAGTCAAGCTTGTGCCTAGTCCAGCCTGGGATGTACTTGAAAGAGGTGGCACTGCTGTCTTTCCCCATGTTGGTGCCAAATCTTTTGCATCACTTGCTGAATGTTTCTGATTATGTTCAAACAATGGAAGAATGATACGATCAAAAAAAAATTTGCGAAGGTGACCATCAACCATCTCCAGTGCTTTCTGAACCTTGGGTGCTTCACCCTGGATTTCTACAATTCGATCTTCAGGGAAAGCACAATGTGACAATTCATCTGCTGGTAGCACCCGCACGGTGGCAGCAGATGTTTCTTGAATCAATTTTATTGTTGAGCCTTGCTTTCCAATTAGACTTCCTGCTTGTGATGCTACAACCAGGAGTCGAGTTGTAATTACTCTGGAGCCTGATGATGGCTGATTTGCACTATCACCTTCAGAATCCTGAATTCCTGCAACACGCTTGTGCACTCTTATTATACCATCCATAGCAGGAGATATAGGTGCATCTGGTTCCTCTCTTCCAGTTATCAGAACCTGTATGATGAGTTTTCTCTCCAAATTAGAGTTTTGACCGTCTTTTGCCACTTGAATGAATCTGGAGCTGTAATTGCGCACCTGAATGAGGGAATTTCGGCTGTTTGATCCAAATTAATGATAACTGACAGCCCGAGCATATATATTATGTTTTGGAAGCTATTTCTCATCAACTTGCAATGATAACATGTAAACTTCACCAATCGTGTCACCTACATGCCTAGCTCGGGGGGTGGGCATATTCCACCTAGAAGAGGAGGCGCATCTCTAGGAAAGCACTGAACAAGTATTTCTATAACTGGCAGAGTGGATAGCATTCCCTTCTCGTTAACATTTCCAACAACCTCATCCAAAACTTTAGCCACACCTGTAGCATGCAGGTGCAGGAAATTCACTCCACCTAAGAAGATGTAGCACTCAATGATTTTCATTGCAACCGGTAAATGTTAAAAGCTCTTCTCGATAATAGATATAAGATTTGGAAAAAGATCCAACAGTTGTGGAACCATTGAAGGTGCATGATTGAAGGTAGCCTCCCATAAAAAAACTGCATCCTCCAGGAGATTGAGTTCATTTGGACTATTTATATCAGTACTGAACTGTAGAATAGGTAGCAACATGTTATAGGACATAGGTGACCGAGGACCAAGAGCCACCATGAAAATTTTCACTGCGAGTATAACTTTAATTCTTAGCATACTTTCACCACTCGATTCATTCCAGACCTTTGAGTCAAACTCTTGCACGTTCTGCATAGTCTGAAAGCACATGTCCAAACATGCCGGTACATACTCCACAAAGTCTTCCTCATAGAACTGGACATCCTCCATGAGCAAACACAAAGATCAGCAAGATGCAGGTTTCACAGCTAAATCCTTATCTTGGAGCAAACCCAGCGATGCACAATATACAAGATTTCTGATCTCACCTTTGATCTTAGATACCCACTGGCCCAAAATCAATGCAACCTTGTGACGAATTATGCATCCATTTGAATGTGTGTTATGCAGCTCAGAGAAAAATCACTCCTTCAAACCATGCTTGGAAGCTTAATTAGTTGGACAGTTCATAATGAATAACTCCAACAGCACTGTAAGCAGCCTCCTTCAGAAGCATTCCTGGTGTTATATTAGACTCAGATGCAGGGAAATTACCCATTGCCTCCTTAAGAATATCAACTACAAGCGGAGCCAAAATCTGTCTGTAAAGTGACTTGCATTTTCTTTAAAATCATAACCTACATGTTCTTATGAGATGAAGATTTAATCTATACTCATGTATGTAGCATTTGTCACATCCCTCATTAGGACAGGAAAAAGGGCGATCTGAAAGGGACAGAGCCATATACTGGAGTTGGAACTTTTGGATGAAGAAACTCCCTTTCAGTTTGAGGGGGCATCTTCACCGCATTTGCCCAATTCTTCTCATGCATCCCTACAACTTATTCAAACTGTAATAAAATGATGAACACAAGTTCCTATTGCAAACTACTAGATTGAAAAGGATCTCATGCTCGATGACGAGCTTATTTTCTATCTATTCCTAATCTAATCAGTAGAGGCAGATTGATCAAGTAAAACTGAATTTCCAATGCATCCAAGTAAGAAACTGATTTACTGATATCATGCTTGATATTGACTTGAAAAATATTAGAAACCATAGCATACAAAAATGGAGTTTGAAAGGGCAGCAGAACCAACCTTCGTTTGACAAGAGCAATTTGACATTTATGCTGCTTGAATACTCCAGATAATCAACAAAAGGATCAATGACACTGTAAGAAAACACTTCTTCCTGTTGCTTCGACCGAACATCAGAAGATCTCTGCATACCCTCCTTCCGAGAATAACTGCCCCCCTCAACTGCGTGTAAATATGAACAGGGTTGTAAACTAACTTCATTGTTGGTGATGAATTGTTTGTTGTTGTCTGGAGATCTTTTTCAAGTACGGTGCATGCTAACCAGCCGATTTCTATAGATGTCAGCTGCAGACTCAAGATATCTATTTTCCACACAATACTATTCTCCATCAAATGAAGAAATAAGCTGTGCAGTATGATTTTGACACTCCTCCAAATCTTCATCAAAATTTAATTCATAGCTGTCATATACTGGCTGATTGTTCCTTAAATCAACAAAAGGGATCTGCTCTTCTTCATGAGAGTATTCATCAAAGATGGGTGAGCTCAAAGCTCCTTGGTCTTGTTTAGAAAAATGAGCAACCTGCTGATCTTCTTCTTTAATCTGCAAATATGGAAGATGTGGGCTGCCCTCAACATCTACTATTGCTCCAATACTTTCACCTATTGAACTTTCAATCTGCTCATCATCTTTCAATTTTTCAAAGGAGGCAATATGATCTTGATAACAATATAAGATAATGGATGCATTTGGTGTACTGTTTAAAGCATCTATACTATGGCCATCATCCTGTAGATCATCAATATCTTGGTCATGATGAGAAGCATCTCCTGCTGTAGCATATTTCACATAACTATCTGATTTCATATTCAACAAATTGAAATCATGATAGCATTCAGGGTAGAGAAGGTTAGTTGAATATATCTCTTTACAAAATAGATGAAAGGCAACATGAAAATCAGCCAAAGATCTGATACTTGCACTTGGAAGAGACTGACACCAATCAAGAGCAATCCATTCTAATGAAAATTTGAACAACTTAATTTGAACATCCTCATGTATAATTTCAAGCCGGTCAATAAAGTCATGGAAATCCAGCAAATGTTCAGCTGGTACTTCCCACTTCTCTCCACGAAATATGGGAATACTACATTCCCATTCATCTCTAGTAGGTATTGGATGAGGGTAACCAGAAATACTTGAGAAATTGCAGAACGAATACCTCTTTGCTAAGATCTGATTCATTTATATACCAGTGGAGTTGCCAACAGATCTGTCCTTCATGGAGTCGTCACTGAATTCATCTTTCATGGAGTCGCTAGATAGATGATTACAACCAAATGATGTCCAGGCTTTGTCTATCATCAAAGCTGGATCTTGTCGTCTCCCAAGGAAGCTGAGCTTCAATCTCCTCTCCCTGACAACGATGCCAATTTGTTATCACTCCAAGAAACTCCTTAGGGTTGTAGGCTAAGGATGCTTGGTAACTTAAGAAATCACTAACAATCAAGTGTTCAGAACAATGGGATAACTGAGAAGGCTTAGCAAAAAGACAACATGTCATACCTCTAAATAAAAAATGCTTCGAGAAACTAGATATCAATTATAGAAAATAATCAAGGTATGAAGAAAAACATTCAAGATAACCAAGTACAAATCTATAGGGTTATACAAGAATATAAAGGAGATCTAATTCATATCCATGAGCTATATCAGAAGATGACAGTTCTGATCAACTGAACTGAATAGAATTAAATATAGAGTAATGGAAAATATGGACAGACTGATATATAATGACCAAAGAAAACTCTCATTCATATGGCAAGATAGTGTCAAAGTACATAGCCAAAAATGTATCCATAATTGAACCCATAGTGCTCCAAATGTCTTTGGCTTTATAGCCTTACAAGATGAAATCTAGATCCTTGAAAGATGGATCAGATTTACTAAAAATAGTCAAATCAAAACAGATACAACAAGTGTAGGATGAGATCCTATAAAAATGGATCTAGAATGGAAAATCAAAACAAAATAGGAAA
>ML790822.1:139724-198205 GCA_009831015.1 Picea engelmannii | reverse complement strand
TGATCTCTAAAAATAGTAGATTGCTGATGAAGTGCAGTTTTAGCCTCCCAAGGCTGTTTGATTTGGTCCTCCAAAGATAAAATTCGAATTGGGTGATGTGTCATTTGATCCCTATCATTTTTCCCTTGAAAATGACCAAATCTAGTCAAAAAATTCCCTTTCGACTTTCATCTCCAAGAATGGCCTTCAGATTTTGATTTTATAATTCATAACCAGCTTATTGAAGAAGATTTCAAACCATTCAAACCATTCAAACCCAAAAAATCCTGATCTGGGCAAAAATTTGGCTATTCTGGCCGTGACAGGCTTTCACCAGCTAATTTACCTGAAAATCCGCTCCTTAGCTGGTGAAAGGCGGAGCTTTCACCAGCTAGCTAGTTATAATTCTGCCTTCTACGCTGGTGAAAGCACAGATTTTTTCAAAATCAAATTTCTCAGTCATGGAGAGTCCATTTTGCATGCTTAAATAGTCGTTCGACATCTAAAAACCCTAAGCTTTCCAATGGTGCTTTCAAATCTACACTTGGAGCTCTGGAAGCTAGTCAAATTTTCCCTAGAATATTAGGCATCGTTCTTTCAAAAATGCCAGTGCATTTTTGATCGCTAATAGGTTCATCACACATCTCTTGGGTTTAGTTGGTCGAGATGTCGAACTACATCTGGATACAATTGGTCGGTCAATCGACCAACACACTAAAGTTGAGTAGTTGACATTCTCGTCTGTCAGACAGTCAACCAAGAATTGAAGATATTCAGGTGGTGAATCGACCAACCCAACAATTGACTACGAGTTGGACGCATAAGAAATCGATCAATCATCCTTGTCGAGATGAATCAACAAAGCAGATTGGCAGAGTCAACTCTAACAATTGATGATTACATATGGAAAAGATATTTTAGATTCTATGGAAGTTGGTTAGATATTGATACTATAAAAGATGATCCCTTGGGTCATTATCAACAATAGATATTGTGAAATAGATCATGCAGATCAAGATGTACAATATGCACTGTGATGTTCTGATCACAATGCACTTTGCTTAAGTGTTTTAGATGTGTCTTTAGACACCACCTTTATATTCAAAAACAATTGTTCCTCTTCGATTATCTACAGTACTATGTCCTCTATTTCATGTTGTGTTCCACCCTATTCCACAATATGGTATCAAAGTTGATGGTTTAAAACTCGACCTATCATTTGCAAACCTTGTTGAGTCAGATTTGTTGTGTGATTGACTCTGGGCTGGTGGTTTGCTGATTGGAACTTATCAAAATAGGCCAGTATGTTTAGATATCAAATATTGATTGGAATATTGTTATGAATGGATCAAATTATGTAGTATGGGCACCCGATATGGAAACCCTACTGAAGAGTAAAGGATTATGGCAATATATGAAGGTTTACATTCTAGATCGAATAGATGATCAAGCGAAGTTCGTTGTTGATGGAAAAAAGGATGATGATGTAGGGGTCATTATGACCTACATCTCGTAGGAGATTATTTTTCACCTTAGTGGAATTGACTGTCCTCATCAAGTATAGAAGAATATGAAGTCATTGTTCAACCAAATTGATAAGAGCCATGTCATGCGATTGGAGAAAGAGTTGATCTCTCTTTATCCTCATTCCCTTGAGAGAATGGAGGATTATTTGGTGCATGTCAAAGAAATCTAGTTGAAATTGGGTGAATGTGGAAATAACTATTAGAAAAAGGATGGAGAACTGGTCGAGATCATCCTGGTGAACTTAATAACATCGTTCAACGTGCTCATGTCAAATTTCCATGCCAACTGGAAAGAACACAAGGAAGATGGTAATGATTACACCTTTGAAGATTTATGTGGCCTTTTGATTACCGATCAACATAGATTGCTTGGAGAATGAAATATTGGTGGTAAACACTAGGCCCACTTGCTCAACTAAGAAAATAGTAAGATGGATCCCAAGGATAGATTATGGTTTGATGCCTCTACAAAAAAAATTGCATACCATGATCAGAAACCTCAAAGATAGGAAAATGCACCACAATGAATTAGAAATAAGAATACATGTCAGTACTGTGGAAATACTGGACATGTGGAGAAAACCGAAATACTGGACACATGGAGAAAACTTTCTATAAGAAGCGAGACAACTTAGAGGAGAAGGTTAAATGCCTTGAAGGAGATGTGTCCATTGTACACCAACCCACTGATAATTTCACCTTCCAAGTCAGAACTCCTTAGGCCTTGATGTCTCATTCGATGCATAACGAATGGGAAGTGGAATCTAGGTGCACCCATCACATGGCTAAGGATGCTTCCATATTCACATGGTTGAATGAATCTAAGAAGAGTAAAATATATGTTGTTGATGATTTTTCTCTAGATGTTGTTGGTCAGGGTGATGTTGCTTGTCGACATGAGAAGATTGTTGAAGTCTATCATGTGACAAATATCAATGCCAATCTATTGTCTATTTCTTATTTAACAAAAACATGTAAGATTATGGAATTTTGGATAGATCAGTTCTATGTTCGTGATTTGAAGAAATTAAGTCGATTTTTGTTGGTGGTCTTATTGACCTGACGAAAAATTTGTACAAGTTTTGTGACATGACTTGACCTAAAACTGAACCGACTACACTTGTTTCTCACACTAATGAGAGAAGTCAATTTTTTTATCAGCGATTCAGACATCTAAATTTCTAAAGTCTGTTGGCTTTGGAAACTCAGAACATGGTTGCTAGTTTCCCCAAGGTGTTTCCCCCCAAAGGAGTCTGTAAGGGTTGTGTACTTGGGAAGCATCATCAAACACCATTCGACTCTGGAAAATAATGGAGAGCACAAAACCTATTGGAATTGGTTCACAATGATGTATGTTGCATCAATTTACCTTCACCGATATGTGCAAAGTATAATTTGACTTTCATTGATGATTTATCTCACTTCACATGGATATTTTACCTGAAGAATAAGAAACTTGTCTTTGAGAAGTTCAAGGAGTTTTGGAACTTTTTTGAAAATCAACGTGGCCGACACATCAAATGCTTGAGATCAGAAAATGGTGGTGAGTATGTAAATGGACCTTTTGAAGAATACCTTCTTCAATCTAGTATTGTTTGGCATCGGTCAGTTCCTCACACTCCTCAACAAAATGGTGTTGCATAATGCAAGAATCGAACATTAGTCAAAATGGCTAGATGTATTTTGCAGGCTAAATACCCACCCCTTCACTTATGGGATGAAGAAATATACCGTGCAAATTATCTTCTCAATCACATCTTGACTCGAGTTGTTCCTTGCATGACTCTAGTCGAATGATGGTGTGGGAAGAAGCCTTTAATCGACAACCTATATGTGTTTGGATGTGTTTCCTGGGATCAAATTCCTAATGATTGTAGAAATAAATTGGATGCAAAGAGTCATTCTTGCATCACAATGGGATATTCTAAAGAGTTGAAATCCTATCAACTATTTGACCCTGTCAAATGACAAATTATTATCAGACGCAATGTATGGTTTGATGAGAAGTATTCTAACATTAAGTTGTTGAATTCCTCTTCTGGATTACTACATGATGACACCTTTGATGTTTTTTATGACACTGGTGCTCATGTTCCATTCTTCAGTCCATTGACTGGACATTTGAACTTTCTTCGTGTTTGGACTAGACTGTCGACCACTGAGTCGACTAGTCCATCATCCTCTATTTCAACTGGTTCATTGATTGAAGAACCCCTGGCTTCTGATCGACCCACTGAAGTGAACCTTAGTTCAATTGTTTCATTTATACCCATATGGGTTTCCAAGACTTTTGAAGATACTGGAGCTGATTTTGGAGATGCCTCCTATAGATGACAAACTCAAAGTCAAAGAGAACATGTCAGAATTGCCCCGATGAATCATGTACTGGAAACCTATGATCATGTCACCTTCTTAGATGATGAAGGATGACTTGAATGGGAGCAGGCCATGAAGACATGAATTTATTCTTTGTCAAAAAATCATACACGGGAGTTGGTTCCCAGACTGCAAGGAAAAACAATTGTGAAGTGTCGATGGGTCTACAAGACCAAATTTACTTCTAAAGGTGTTGTTGAGTGATATAAACCATGCCAAGTCATGAAGGTATTTTCTAAACAAGAAGGCATCGACTACATTGAAACCTTTTCCACCATAGAAAAGATGAACTTTGTTCGACTAATTCTTTCCCTTGTTGCTCGTTTTGAATGGAAAATCCATCAGATGGATGTGAAGAGTGTCATTCTTCATGGACACGTATTTGAAGAATTTTTCATGGAACAACCACCTAGTTTTGCGACAGATTCAAATTTGGTGTGTCAACTCAATAAGTCGCTTTATGGTTTGAAGCAGGCTCCCTGGGCTTGGTATGCTAAGATTGATAGTTTCTTTCTTTGACTTGGTTCCAAACTATGTGAATCTGATCACAACTTGTATCTACTCCACACTAATGGAGACACTTTGATTATTGTTATATATGTGGATGACCTACTCATTACTGATAATAATAATGATCTCTTCCTTATATTGAAGAAATAGCTTGTAGACTCATTTGACATGACATATCTTGGTACTTTGCATTATTTTTTGTGTCTTAAAGTATTACCACTTCGTGATGGATTTTTCATTTCTCAATATAAATATGTGATGGATTTGTTGACACATTTTAATATGGATGACTACAAGCCTTGTGCCACTCCTTTTTAGTCTGGAGTAAAGCTTACCAAAACTGGTCAAACACCTGCAGTCGATATTACACTCTATTGACAATTGGTTGGCAGTCTTATTTATATTACTCATAGTTGACCTAACATTTCCTTTGATGTCAGCGTGGTCTCTTAGTTTATGCAAGACCCTAAATAAAGCCACTGGAAAGTAGTCAAACGATTTGTTCACTATATCAAGGGTACCTCTCATTTTGGTATCAAGTATTGTCGAAGTTTATATTCTCTAGTTGGCTTCACCAATTCCAACTGGGCTGGAAACGATGATGCTCATAAGTCCACTTCTAGATATTTATTTCACTATAGCACTGGACCTTTGGTGTGGTCATGCAAGAAAAAAAAATTAGTCTCTTTATCAACTATAGAAGTAGAATATCATGGCATCGTTTAAGAAGGTATTGAAGCAATATGGATTCACCAAATTTTGGGAGAACTTGGCCTCCCTTTTTAGACCTCAACTCCATTCTACTGTGATAACCATAGTGCTATACAGGCTGCTGAAAATCTTGTTTCCCATAGTAAGATGAAGCATTTTGAGCTCTATGCTCACTACTTGAGACATTTGGTTCATGAGACCGTTGTCTCTCTTGAATATTGCATGACAGAAGATCATGTTGCTGATATATTCACCAAACCTTTAGTTGAAGCCAGATTTATCAATCTCCACACAATTATTGGGCTTAAGGAATCTGCAATTATGGGGGGTGTCCTAATGATATAATTTCACCTCCTAAAACTATAGAGTTGTGTGTTGATTAGGGGGGTGTTGGAACATCAATAATTGATGGATCATCACATATCTCTTGGGTTTATTCGGTCTAGAGGTTGATCTAAATCTGGATACAATTGATTGGGTGATCGACCAACACACTACACCAATGGGTCAAGTAGTCGACATGCCTTTCGGTCAAACAGTCGAATAGAAATCAAAGATATTCGGGTAGTGGATCGACCAACCTAGCAATCAACTATGAGTTGAAAAAGTAGGAGGTCAAGTCGATCATCCTTGTCGAGTTGAATCGATAGAGAATATTTGTCATATTCAACTCTAATAGTCGATGGTTACATGTGGACACGATCTTCCAAATTCTATGGAATTTGGTTAGATCTTGAGACTATAAAATCATACCCCTTAGGTCATTATCAACAATGGATATTGTGCAATAGATCATGCAGATAAAGATGTACAATATGCATTGTGATGTCCTAATCATAGTGCACTTTGCTTAAGTGTTGTAATAATGTCTTTAGACACCACCTTTATCTTCAAAATTTTCATTCCTTTTTGATTATCTACAGTACTGTGTTGTCCATTTCATGTCATGTTCCACCCTATTCCCCAACAATATGCTTGTTGTTTCATCCTTTTTTGTGCCATAACCAAGTTGTCCTTCAATAGTTTGAGAACCTATTGTTGGTACCCTATGTGGTCCTCCACTGCCTGAACCTTTGTAGTTTGTTTCAAGGGAAATGTGATAGATGGAGGATGATATCCATAAAGTGCCAGAAATGGGGACATTTTTTTCTGCAGCATGGAAGAAAGTGTTGTACCACCATTATGCCAAGGGAAACCACTTGAACCATTAAGTCTATTTATCATATGTGAAGCAATAGAGATATCCTTCTAGACATTTATTCAAAATCTCAATTTTCCCATCGGATTGAGAATGGTAAGATGATTTGTGAGCCAATTGAGTACCCAAACAATAAAATAATCCAGTCCAAAATTTTCCAGTGAAAATTGGATCTCTGTCACTTATAATAATCTTGGGAACTTCATGTGGCTTTTGAACTATTTCCATGAATGTTGTGGGTACTGTACTTGCTTTAAAAGAATGAGAAAGAGAGCGAAAATGGGTATAATTTGTCATTCAATCCACTACTACCATGACGACAGTCTTTCCTTCATATTTGGGTAAACCTATAATTAAATCCATTAGAAATTGGTCCCAACATTTACTTGGTATAGCTAATGGTTGTAGGATACCTAACATCTTGATTGTCTCTCCCTTATTCTTTTGGAAGACCACACATTCACACACAAACTTTTGAATATAAGTTTTAAGAACTTCCCAGAAAAAATCATTCTTAATCATGTGGTAAGTTTTCAAAAACCTTGAATGTCCTCCTATAGGAGAAGTGTGTAATTCCATAAGGACCTTTTGTTTGAGTTGGGAATTCTTACATAAATATAGGCGATCATGATACCATATAAAATAATTATTCCATATAAATTTATATAATGCATTGGGGTCCTCTTGTAGTTGTTGAATGATCTTGCATACCTCTTGATCTTTCTTCCATTATATCCTTGCTTCTTCCACCCAATCAAATTGTAGAATATAAATAACACATAGTGAACCCTTAATTTCTTCTTCATTCCTTGAAAGCGCATCTGTCATGATATTATGTTTTCCTTTCTTGTAGATATTTTCCTATTCATAACCTAACATCTTTGTAAGCCATTTTTGTTACTTTTCTGAATATTTGTTGCTCCAATAAGTACTTCAAACTATCATGTTCTATTTTTACTTTAAAGTGTCTTCCTATTAGGTAAGGGAACTGTTATCCCCTATCCTAGGGATAACTAAGGAGATTATGTCTTGAGGCCCACATGTCCTAGACATGGAGTACTGAGAGCCATATTGACTTGAGCTTGTCCCTGGAGGGCCCATCCTTTCTTCAGTGCCTCCCATCTATCAACAACAACAACATCCATCCCATCAGCTTGGTTATGAAGTAACAGTGGGGCTTGATCCATGAGGTAATGAGTTCAGGTATCATGGTATGTGTCACTTTGATTCTCAAAAAAATTGAATATGTGCATTTAATTATCTTTTGCTTCATGATGTTTGCTTGGACATTATGCCTTTTAACTTGCCCATACCCGGGGGGGATGACAAAGTTCCCTAGCAAGTTGGTTCTCTTAGGAATGAGTTTCCACTGGGTGGGTATATGAAAGGTCATCGTCCATTCCTTCCATACTTATCACTTTTCATCATTTTCCCTTTCATCTTTCCCCTACATTGGTTCGGGAATTGGGTTTTCCAAGCTAGTAAGGGTTGTAACTTGCCTTGTGGGAAGAAGGGGCTAAAGGCCAAGAGGGTAAAAGTAGCCAGAAAAAGTTAAAATCCAAGATCAAACCTTGAGATGCTTCACCCAAGGATCCCCAAGAAAGTAATAAAAGGCTTCTCAACAAGAAAAAGGAGGGACCCATAAAATAAAATAAAACTCAAGACCTAGTTGGTGGATAGGGGGTCTCATCATGAGCCATCCTATTAGATCCATGGGAATGTAGCGATATGAAACTACTATTCATCTGGTCACCATGCCAGGGTAGTGGCTTTTGGTGGCATAGAAAAGAGAAAGGGGGTTTCATCACGAGCCAACCTTCTCATCTCCGTGAAATGCTTGTGGGTAACACTGTCACCACTGGTCACCACACCAGGGCAGTGTCCTCTAGCTATTCTCTTGAAAGAAAAAGAAATAAGACAAAAAGTAAAAAGGCATTGAATGGGTTAGGAAACACTTGCATCCATGACAAGGTGCAACTCACGCTCTACCGAGGCACCCATAGGTAAGACCTACATTTCCTTGTTATCATTGCACCCCTTTCCCAAACATCCCCTACACCATCTCATTAATTTACATGACTTAGACTGGTCTTCACCTGGAAACACCCCACACCTGAGGAAAGTTATTCCAATAGGACATCCTGAGACCTTCTCTGAACTTGGCTTGTTAAATAGTATAATGTCTTTGAGCATTTTTATGGGTAAAGGGGGGGTTTGATGCACATGTTTGGGTAACTTGATTATTGGATGTGATTGACATTGCTATGATCCCTGTGATTTATGATCCCATGGAGGGAGTAATTGTTGTTTCTACACGACCATGTCCTATAGACAAGTACATATGGGGAGATTATTAGCTCGAACCTCCATAGGGCTAAAATCCCACCATATGGATGTTGAGACCCCATCTAGGGGCAGAGAGATACCACAGGATTGCACCAGTGAAAAGGGAGGATGCTCCACCAGAGGAACTTTGGCAGGTCTGGAATCAAGGGGGTCTTTCCCTCCTACCATGACGTTGGCCCTTCAAGGCCCTTGATGTCATCATTCAAAGCCTTGACATCATCTAGTTGATGTATCTAGCATGAGGCTGACTTTGGTTAGAACGTGTGGCAGCTCCTGATGGGTTTTGAGCCCCAACGTTTCACTTTGGAGGCCTAGAGTTCTGAGAAGGAGGCCAACGTCACCCTAGGAGGGGCATGATGTCACCCTAAAAAGATGAATTTAAGGTTTTATATGTAAATTTTATGTAAAACTGGATTTTGCATGTAAATTGGCCATGTCAGCCTTTTTTGACCTAAAATGTAATTAAGGTAATTTTTATTGTATAAATAAGAGATCCAAACTCTCATTTTTATTCATGATCTTTCACTCACATACAATTGAGATCTAAAATTCAACCTCTTTTAGGGCTTATTGGCTAAACTAAGTGGTGCACAACTCTTGGAGGGAGATTTTATTGGTGAATATTTGCATTTTCATGGTGGAAAGTCTTTAACTAGGTCTTGTGACTAGATTATTCTTGGTTAATGTAAGTAGAAATCTGCAAACATTCTTTCTTTGAATAGCTATGATATTTTTTACTTTTCATTTATAATATTATGAAATTGCTAGTGTGAAACCCTAGGAGAAAATCACATGTTATTGTCCTTCTCATAATATCTATCCACCTACTTGATTTTACTAGAAGACACCTCCATTTAAGCATATACTAGGGCCCTAACTTAGTATCACTCTAGTAATATTTCTTCATTAAGATTTCATTTTATTTCAATATTGACCTAAAGAAGAAGGGAAACCGTTAGGGCCTAGGGTTACCTACTTCCTAGTGACTTTTTTCCTTCTAGGGTTTTGGATGATTGAGGCCTTAGGTTACTAACACCTCAACCATACTCCTTCTTGTCTTTAGATCACCCATTATCATTTGTTTCTTCCAAATATTTTTGTTGCAAAAGTGACTCCATTTACCCTAAAGGAACTAGTTCATACCTTACAATTGATTGATTGATGAAAACAACTTTCAAACATCTACTTCAAGATATCTACTAACCACTTCTAGCCTTAGATTAGGTTAACTTACTAATTATCTTGCTGTTGTTACAAATATATCTACGACCATCTATGATAGAAGTAAAAGAATCTTAAAAGAAGGTGTTAGAGCTGATTGTACATTTCCTTCATTGCTTCTGACAAATACTAGCATATTGCCAATTTTAGGTTATCATTCTTGGTCATTATTGAAGCTTTACTAAGGCATAGTTGTGAAGCTATTTCTATATATACATTGATGTAGTAAATGTTTATGTTGCTTCATCTTTTATTATGATCTTATGATTTTATTCAAATTCCATGGTTTTATGAAGCACTAATGTCAATTGGTACTTGCAAATAGTGTTTTTCTTGTTATCTTGTTTTGGGCAGGTACACTTAAACAAATCTTTGCTTCATCTTATTGAAACCTTTGGGACTTTATAATTAGAGTTACTTGTGAGAGGGGAAGAAATTTCTTGATACTATTACCTTTTCCTTTTCAAACCCCCAGGTCATCAGGGACGTCTCCCCTGGGGTCTTACCCCTAAAGAGAAAGAGGTGTCTTGTTTAGGTGGCAGTGATAGGACAACCTCCTGTTACGCCAATTTATTGTTCACTTCCCTTTGGATTTTGGGCAAGAAAAAATTGTGCAATAAAATTTTGGTGTCATTGTCGGGGAACACTAAGTCAATTCTCCTCAAAGAAGACACTTTTCAATAAGCCTTTCCTCAAAATCCTTTATTTTACAAATCTTACCTGGTGACTCCACTGAGGGTGATCCCCTCAGCCCTTTGATTATCCCTAAAAGGATTATCTGGTGACTCCACTAATGATTAAGATAAACATGTCTTCTCAATGGGACCCAAGAAATTTTAAACCCTTGATATGAGTAAAATACTAGGGTATTCTCGACAAATGCATCCGAGGTATGAAAAATGGATCCCTAAATTCACTAGTAGTGACGAAGATAATGCTAATAAGAATGTGCATGATTTTTGTCATTTCTTTCGACTTCACCCTATCAATGACGATGTTGAAGACCTAGAAATGAAACTTTTCTCTACTACTCTTCATGATAATGCCAGGAGATGGTATGATTACCTCCCTAATTCTAGTATTACATCCATGGATCAATTGGAAGAGGTTTTCCTTGAAAAATGGGATCCTTGTGTTTTGTTAAACAAACTTAATCACATGAAGAAGAATAAGAATGAAAATGTTAGGGAATTTCATGATAAATTTGAAAAGGTATTACAACAGATCCCAATAATCCATCACCCGTCACACGACTTTCTTCTTTTCCTTTACACCAAAGCCTTTACAGGAAAAATGAGTTTCCCTATCAAAGACGAAGCTCCTAGAACAATCCAAGAAGTTTATAACATGTCTACAGAGATCGAAGCCAACATATCCTCATTCAAAGAACAATCCTTTGTTCCAGAAGTCAAGGCTCGTGAGCCCAAAGATACCCTAGATATTCCCAAGAGAGTACCCTCCCTTGAGACATCTATTGAAGAAACCCCGAAATATTTAGAAAAAGACATCAATCAACAAGAGGTTGAGGAAGGGGGTCATGATGAAGGTTACCAATCCAATGGGGACAAAAAATAATTTACCCATGCTTCCAGCAAGGATAATGAAAACATGGTTGAAGAGAGAGAGCCTGAAGGTATTAAACATAATGATGAAGTATTAATGTGTGCTCCTCCCTCTGATCAAGCCATCCCAAATATTATTTTTCCTACACAAGAAGAAGAGGATGAGGTTAGTCACTTTCTTTTTCAGGATTTCGATAATACCTTATTCTATGATTCAAAGAGTGAAGGAGAAATGGAATCCTTGGGCAAGATAGATCCTCATTGTTGTAAAGTTGAAGATGTAGAGGCAAGTCATGAGGATGAGACAATGATGCCTGCTCTTCCATTTGATGAAGTTATCCAAATCCTTGAAGCTCCTGCATAGAAAGAGGTAAATACAGTAAGTTATTTTCCTTTCCAAGAGTGTGATGATGATTTATTTTATGATTTGGAAAGTGAAGAAATGTTAGAGGAGCCCTTGGATGTTTTAATCCCTTCATGTTATAATAAAGGTAATTATTTTGTTAATAATATTGATGAGTTCATACATGTCAGGAAACGTAAATTGGATGTGATTGGATATGATGGGGAACCCATTTATGACATTGAGGGACATTTCCAAAAGTTACCTTTACAACTATCATATGAGGTTACTAGTAGACTTTACATTTGGCAACAAGGAGTTGATATGATTGCAAAAAAATTTCAGACACCCAAGGATGATCTAGTGCTATGTTCTCCTGATGATTTTCGGTCATACCTTGAGGATTTTGATGAATATTCCTTTGAGAACTTGGATTTATTCCATGAAGAAGATTATCAACCACTGTTGTGCTCGGAAATTGATAAAGGTGAGGACATTGGTTGCCCAAAGAAGAATCCTTATGAAAATGTCTCCTAGTTCCCTTTGATTATTTTTGGGAAGCATGTCCTCTGTCTTAAGTTTTCTCTAAGGAAAAGCTTAATTTTAGAATTGAATGATGGGTTGAATACCTCAAGAATTTTTTTATCTCAATTTTCCAACCTTCCCTTAAGAAATTCTTAGACATCCCCTAGGTTATTTCTAGTTCCTTCCCGGACCTCAGATTATGAAGACATCCAAGGTAGCCAACCTTCAGACTCTTTGAGTCAGTCTATTGAAAATTTCATTTTTCACGATCCCTTTCTGAGTTGGATTGAGAACTTTTCTAAAGGTGTGAATTGGCATGATTTTGTCCCTCCATCCCACCTCCATGAGCTAGACTTTATGATTTTCGATGATTCAATACATTATCTAACTCATGTTATTTTTGTGCTTAACTTATCATTGTTTTGGTTTATGATGAAGAATAGAGGCAGGTATTATGATACATTGCTAGGATGGTTTCACTGGATATTTGACTACACCTAGCATTCAACCAATAGGTAAGTAGAGGCAGGTAGGTAGGAATTTTCATTCATTGTATATACCATCTGCATATCATGCTAGATTAGTGTAGTTGTAGTTTAATTTCCATTTGTATATATTCTTGTTTACTTTCATTTCATTATATCATATATGAGCCAGGGGTGATATCACCACCCCAAAATATTACTGATAATTTGTGTTGAGATCTAGTAGGTCACAAGTTATATAAGATATGTTGAGGTTCTCATGCGTTCTACGGTGAGCACATGTCCCCGAGTTGGAGCCAGATGTTATCCCCTATCCTAGGGATAACTAAGGAGATTATGTCTTGAGGCCCACACATCATAGACATGGATTACCAAGATCCATATCGACTTGAGCTTGGCCCTAGAGGGCCCATACTTTCTTCAACGCCTCCCATCTATCAACAATAACAACATCCATCCCATCGGTCTGGTTCTGAAGTAGTAGTGGGTCTTGCTCCATGAGTTAATGAGTCTGGGTGTCATGGTATGTGTCACTTTGATTCTCAAAACATTTGAATATGTGCATTTAATTATATTTTTCTTCATGATATTTTCTTGGAAATTATGCCTTTTAACTTGCCCATACTTGGGGGGGATGACAGAGTTCCCTAGAAAGTTGGTTCCCTTAGGAATGAGTTTCCACTGGGTGGGTCTATGAAAGGTCATCGTCCATTCCTTCCATACTTATCACTTTTCATCATTTTCCCTCTCATCTATCCCCTACATTGGTTCAGACATTGGGTTTTCCAAGCTAGTAAGGGTTGTACCTTGACTTGTGGGAAGAAGGGGCTAAATTCCAAGAGGGTAAAAGTAGCTGGAAAAATTTAAAATCCAATATCAAACCTTGATATGCTTCACCTAGGGATCCCTGAGAAAGCAATAAAAGGCTTCTCAGTAAGAAAAAGGAGGGACCCATAAAATAAAATAAAACTCAAGACCTAGTTGGTGGATATGGGGTCTTATCATGAGCCAACCTATTAGGTCCATGGGAATGTAGTGGTATGAAACTACTATTCATCTTGTCACCATTCCAGGGTAGTGGCTCTTGGTGGCATAGCCAAGCGAAAGGGGGTCTCATCACAAGCCAATCTTCTCATCTCCATGAAATGCTTGTGGGTAACGTTCTCACCACTGGTCACCACACCATGGCAGTGTCCTCCAACTATTCTCTTGAAAGAAAAAGCAATAAGACAAAAAGTAAAAATTCACTGAAAGGGTTAGGAAACACTTGCGTCCATAACAAGGTGCAACTCACCCTCTATAGAGGCACTGTTGTGGTGGGACATCCCCCTACGGACTAGCATTTAGGGTTATATTATGCATGCAGATGAGACCGAAAAAATCTACTTTCTACCATCGTCCCAGACCTAACCCCCATTTATTTTAAGAGAATACATGGTTAGATGAACATACCTTATTTTGGGCATTGATTATCGATCCTTCTTCATGCTTGATTTCTTGTTGGAAGCTCTCCTCCCAAGGCTGACCTACATACAAAACAAGAAACAAACTATACATGCATTTTACCTACAGATTAATGGGTTAGAGATTCAAACATATATTCAATAAAATATGAAGAACTCATATAGTGGGATGGGAAAAGCATTTCTTTATTAATTTTAATGAATCAACTTACAATGTCAAGACCATCCATCGCTCCACGAACCTGATCCTAGGCTCCTCTTCAACTGTCCTCCAACTTCTTTTCTTTGTATCTCTTCTTTCACTTGATGGCTAAAGGGTTGGGACAATGGGAATGTGCAATTGGGTAGAGTTTCTTTACTATTATTCTCCTCTTCCAAATGGGACCCCTAACCCTTCTTTTATATGCTAGAAGAAGCTAGGTATTTCGACGAACCCTTGGCCATGCATGGTTGGAAGGTTTAGTTAACTTACCCAAAGCTGTGTGTTCCATCGAAAACTTTCCTTTTTTCATGCTTTTGTAGGTACACGCGGGATTTTTTGGGTCAGCTAGTGTTTACACACATGTAGTAATGGAGTAGGGCATGTGGGCCCTTATAAAAGAGGTTTTTGAGAAGAGTTGTTCCATAGTGCTTTGGAAAAAAAGGAATATGAGATAGCCTGATGCTAGGTAAGCATGTTTGGTGCAAATTAGGGTTATAACAGATGCCTCCTAATGTGTGAGGTCAGAAGAGAATCTGATGGCTGAAATACATTACCAATCTTTACTGATGTGCCGAACAAGTGAGCCTAGGGACCAGGAACTAGGAGGCGCAGTCTGCAAAATAAAAAATGTCTCATCGAGGCGGGCATACCCATGCTTGGGATAAAATAGAATCATGGCTACCAATCAAATACACTGTAGATCCATGTCAAATAACTATATAAAGTGTAGCCTTGAACAATACATAGTGAAGCCACATCTCAAAATAAAAAAGATATACATATAGAGTATCCATCTTCTAGAAGCTGATACGGCCTGATGGCTGGAGATGAAATCTTCAGAGCTCAAGCAACAACTTCAAAAAATATTCAAAACTCGGGTAGGATTGTAATATGAGTGTACAACTTTACTACCTAGAGGTCTTCAACGTCTCGTCGGTCATGGACTAGATAATCTTGATGATCAGACTGAAGGCTTCATTGATTCTAAACAAGGACTTGATTGGACATTCAGGATGGCCGGGTACGAGGGCAAGAGACAAACTGCAGAGGGACCGACTCAGGCTTGGTGACAAACTTCCCTTGGACAACAACACGACAAATGATGAGACTCAGGCAGCATGGCATTAACATAAGTTTACGATGTAGGAGGCAACACAAACTCTCCATATGTTTGGAAGGATAACCAAATGGAGGAGGACACAACTCTATGTAGCGAGAACAGCTTCCTAAAGTCGTATTACATCCCAGGGTTTGATGAACAAATAGACAGATGTGCTTTATCCAAGGGAGACTCATTATGCTGCTAATAAAGAAAATACTTTTCCCTTCCTCTTTTTAGGGTATATTTGATTTTTTTGTCTTTTTCAATGATTTTGGAAAAAAGAATAAAAGAATGTTACATTATAAAGGAGGATCAAGTGTCGCAAACATACTAGTTCCAACTGCACGAAACACATGGATGCTTACGGAAAAGGGACATATGCAAGAAAAGGACACTCTGGAAAAATCCTCCAGGGGCTAAAGGTGTCAAGACGCAGAGGCAAAGTGCTATAGGGCTTGTGTATGAGGCATGCTTCAAATGGTTCAATTGAGAGCAACATGGAGCCATCATTAGGCCAAAAATGCGGTTATGCAAATGCGATTAATAAAACACACAATGGTAACATCCTTCAATGTAAGTTTAACGAGCCCAGAGAAGGTAAGATTGGTGGTTTTTCATATTTAGAGAGTCTGAAAAACGTAAAAGGAGACTCCATTGGGGTACCTTTCTCGAAATTGGTCTAGTCAGTTCGAAAAAGGGGTAAACTAGCACCGACAATATGTCTATTCAAAACCATTTTAATGAGTGTGATAAAGACAAGATCACTCGGCCATTTTTTCATTTTTAAGGAGTCTGAAAAAACTTAACTATGGACTCTGTCAGAAATGTTCTTCTGGACCAGCTTAATGAGTGTGAAAGAATAAGGTCACTCAATGATCTTTTCAATTTTAGGGAGTCTGAAACGAGCTTAACTATGGACTCCGTGGGGGTTCCTTTTTCGTAATTTTAGTCCCTCGGGCCCAAAAAAGGGTTAAAATGATACCCGAGAGTACTCTTTTAGAGAATTGAAAATCCATAGAGTATACCTTTGTTTGTACAGTTGACCGTTTGGACCGAAAAAGGGGTAAACTACCACCGGATAGACGTGACTTCAAATTTTAGTGTAACGAGCGTGAAAGGCCACAAGATTGCTCGACAATCGTTTCATGTTTAGAGGGTCTGAAAAGGGCTTAAAAGAAGACCCATTATATCTTTTGGATAGGCCTTATTCAAATCATGGAATTTTGTACATACACAAATCGTGCCTTGTTTTTTATTGACTGGCACAGGATTTGACACCCATTGGGTCAAATGGATAGGATAGATGAAACCGACTTTTAGCAATTTCTCAACCTCAACCTTAATGGTTGCTGCTTTCCTAGGATTAACGGGATGAAGATTCTGCCAAACAGGCTTGGAATTGGGATAAGTTATGATTTCATGTTCGACTATTTTTGGATCGATGCTTGGCATTTCCTCGTAAGACCAGGCAAAAACATCGCAGAATTCTTGAAAAAGATCTGTATAGAGTTGAATCTCTCTAAGGAAGCAGACAGCTCCGACGAAAACATTCTCCATGATGCCAGGGTTTCAGGAGATATTGATCGGTATGGTTTCGACGATCGTTTCCATATTACCCTCAGCATAGACGTTGTGTGTAGCTAAGGGATTAATAGGAAAAGACCTATCTCCCATCATAGTCATGGTGAATTCTCCTGCTTCGATTCGGCTTAACTCTGGGAGGAAGTATGATCTATGATGAAGATCTTCCCAGGGTTTGTTTGGACTAGTCATCACTTCAATTACTGCTTCGTTAGAGGGCAAGACTAAGTCTAATGAATTGGTGTCAGCGAGAGAACCCTGAGCCCAAATAGGCTCTAGAAGCGAATCTAACTCTTGTGCAGGAGTTGGATCTGTATTGGCTGAAGTTTCCTGGACTAAAGAGTATGTTACTTCAGCTGCGAACAAGGGCATGAACATGCTCAGGTGTCCTGTCCCATCCATCGTGGTCAATAGGGAAGGAAGTATCCATGGATTGGTGAAGTAAGTTGTGAGAAAATATGAAACTTGGAAAATCTCAACCTTATGGTGGTTGGATATATATTGGAAATCGCTTTGAGGGGGCAGGTAATTGAAGGTACCCATCAAGGATGGGCACAAACCAACCCCTACGTTGACTATGCTTGGTTGAGAATTATCAATCATCAGGACCGTGGATGCCCCCAATGAAGGGTCAGGTCGGGAGAAAGACAATTGATCGATGGTCACAATCCGACCCTCGTGTGGAAACAACAAGACCTAGAAAAATGTAGCAACCACAGCTTGCATGGCATAAGTCCAACTCCTCCCTAACAAGAGGTTATAGTCGAGGGGCGCATCGACTACTTCTACCTCGACACACATAGTCTTCCCTCCTAACTGCACAGGGAAAGAGGGAATGATACCATGTGGTTGGAATGGACGAACATAGAAAGCAGTGAGGAGAGTAGGTGATAGAGACAAAATGGGCTGGCCAATGGCCTTCCAACATGCCAATGGCATAATGCATGTCGAGGCACCCTCATCAACCACTGTGTGGAAGATATTATGAGTAAAAGTTTTCGTGGGATAAGCCACTACTATCTAAAATGCTATGTGGTAAGGCAGACGAGGTTTTAAGTTGATTGTATCCAACATGATTGTACCTAGACTACAAGTCTTGGTAGATCCTAAAGTGGTTAAAAAGGATTTCCTATGGGAAGGGCAGCTTTGGAGGACCTCCAAAGTGGACATCGTACAAGGGGTTTGTGATAAATATTCCACCACATAATAGTTTTGGGTGACCTTTGCGTTTGGGTTGTGAGAAGCTTTTTTGAACGCACCTTTGGGGATGTGTGTCATTGTTTCACCCAATGTCTTCTCAATCTGTAGAGGAAGAGATGGGAGTTCAACTTCTTTGCCCTTCTTAGAAGTGCTTGTTTTAATTTAGTCATGCGCTCTAGTCGATATAAAAGCATCACCCTTCACCATATATACATTCGCAGATGTGGGGTTGTTTGAAGATAGAGAGGGTCCTTGGATGCCACCTTCCGTGCTTGTAGAGGCTTGTATTAGATTTTGTCCATGCTGAAATGGATTGGTTAACATAGTAGGTTGTTTCTGTGTCAAAAACTTTTGGGCTTTTGCAAGCCGAGGACATAGGTGGGTCAGGTGTTCTTCCGTGCACAATTTGCATGGATACCTTGCCTTTTGTTTCTCAGTTTTGTCCCCACCAACATTATTGGTAGGTTTTTTATCCCCCTTACCCTTCTTTCATTGTTTTTTCTTTCCTTCAGGCTGCTGGGTGGCCTTTGGATTAGTCGATTGCACTGTGTGTACATTTGATGTTTTGGTAGGGGGAGTAGCCAAAGAAGTAGTTTGGCTGGCCGCTGTGTGTTGTATAGACAACTGCTTCGTCAATTGCTCCACGGGCTTCGTTTATGCTGAACCAATAATACCATCGGCATGTGGTCCAACTCTCTATCTGGTTTTATCAAGTATTGAGTGTGGCGCATCTACCAAGATCTCGTATAATAAACTGGACTGAGAATAGATTATCTCAATTTGTTGAGCTCTCATGATGGCATCTTCTTCGGAAAATACTCTCGATGTCGTGACATATTTAGATAACTGTGAGACCAAAGAATTAAGGAACCACTCGAGTAGGAATGTTGGTGGGACTGGTACCTTAATTAAACTCTTTCGGCGTCTCCATTCTTGGATGTGATCAGAGATATGGTCTGCTTTTTTTGTGAGAAATTGGCTAGCAATTCTACACCAACGTCGTATCTCACAGGTAACTGGAAATGGTTTAGGAAAGCCATCGCCAGTTCACTGAAGGAAAAGTATCTTGAGCGATTGAGCTCAATGTACCATTTCACGACACTCCCAATGAGAGTATGTTGAAACAATCACAACTGTACAGAGTCATCTTTCAACGAGTTAGATGAGCACCAAAGATGGAAGGTAGTCACATGATCTCCTAGATCTTCGTTAGGCTTGGCTTCGAACTTTGGGATGTCCGAAGGAAACTTCATCGGCATAGGAGGCCAACGTGGATCATGATAGATAGGGTCATTCAACAACCTTGTCAAGTCTGGAAAATGCAAGGTTGCTAGGAAGGGTATTTTGGGTTGTTGGTGATAACCTGGGAAAAAGGGGCCTGGAGTTTGACTGGCACCAGGTTGCCAGGAAAAGTTTGGCTACTGGCCTGGGTTCTGGTAAAAACCATGGCCATGGTCAGCATATGGATTTTTCATTACATTCGAAGGACTTTGGGAAGGGTTGCCCCATGTCGGTCCCATGGGGATAAGCATAGTACTTTGTCCAGGGTTCCATTGATTATAAAAAGAATTACCCCAGATTGACATTCCTGATGAGGGAATAGATCCCTGCCAAGAATTCCAAGGCCCTGATGTGGAAGAAGTTCCTGGGTGTGCCCCATGTGTAGGAATAGTACCCTGCATAGGAATAGGTTGTTCGAAACCAGGATTTCCCCCAGTTGGGAAAGCAACGGACGAGAAGGCGTTGTTACCAAATGCACCGAACAAATAAAACTGTGTCGAACCTACCAGCATATTATATGAAGGTGGTTCTTGACTCCCTGCTCCAAATAAACTATGGTGTGTAGGTGGCCTGACGGAAGGCTGGTGAGTGCCACCAAGCGAAGGGGATGAAGGAGGGATATGACCTCCTCCGTAAGGGAAAGCGTTAAAGGGAGAGGAGGTGCCCCTCATGTGGCCTTGCATAGGAGCGTTAGAACTCCCTACCCCCAAACCTGAAGTCTATGAAGTGGGGTAGGAAAGTACAGGACTTGTACCTGAACTAGGCATCCCGTATGAGAATGGAGGGCCTGTCGCACTTGGTTGGAAAGGGGTTGTGGCCACCGCCAGAGATGGGACCAAACCACTGTGCAATGTAGAGGTGGTCGAGACAATGGTGGCTCAGACCAATGACAATGGGTTAGGAGGTGGAAACTCTCCTGTGGTGACAACTGTAGTGGGAATTGAAGAATTCCTAGAAGGAGTAACAACATTTGTTTCCATTGTTGCATGCGACATTGTCTGGCACTCATAAGGATGGACCGATACGATGGTGGGTGATGAAAGATTAGTGGTGGAGGTTTCAACTAGACCAAAATATTTTTCTCTAAGGTATAAAATGGTCGATTCCTCTGGATGTTGGTTAGGAACAATTTCTTGTGACATGATCGCTTCAAAATACCCTTGTTGGTCTAGCTTTCACCTTAGTGGTGGCAGGGGTGGCTCTAGTGTAACTGATGGTAGGCCAAGAAGCCTTCATGACCGGTGGAGCTCATGATTCTCCACTGTGTGAGAAGATCAAAGACACTCTAGGGAGTTCTAGTCGTTCAAAAACAACACACACTAAAAAAGTCCCTATAAGATAAGACATGCAAACACTAAATTAATTGGAAGAACAGTTACAACAACCAACACTAGAGAAACTTACCGGTGCAAGTGCAACTCGAACACGAAAGCACCCTCTGGGTATACTCTGCAAAGAATGGCCCAATGTCTATCCTAGGTACCATGGTATACCCCCACAGTCACTTGTGTATGTCCCTAAAAAAGATAGGCAACTAGGTTGCTAGCACTCGAACAGTGACCAGGCGGGTACAGTTGAAAGTCGAGTAGACCACAATGAGCAGGGTATCGAGCCCGAAACCTGTCAAGGGTTGTTTCAGGATAAATCCATGAGTGCGGACACAAACCAATCTCCCTAGATCCACCTGGATCTAGAACAAAACAGGACAGAATAATACACTTTCCCTAGATCTAGACTATTGAATGAACTAAGAGATAAGGATCATGGACATACCTTATGAACGCTTTCCTTAGGTCTCTGTTGTTCCAAGATTCACTTCAATTCTCTTGTCCCGTTCAGATCGCAACAATGCAAACCAATCGAAGTAAAGACAGATTAATATATTCAATAGCTAGTCTATACATATGATCAAGGAGTTATGTAATAAAGTGACATCATCTTTATGGGAAAGGGACATATTACTGTATTGAATTAATTGAAAGTGAAACTTACAACCTGAGCCTTGATGTCACAGGTCTCCTTTCGATGGATCCTAGCTCTGACACACACACTTGCTCATGCATGAAGAAAATCAACCACTTGTGATGATCTTGCTGTTGTCTCTGGCTGCTGTAGCATCATTCCTCTATACAATCTTGCACTAATTCTCCAATCAATCTCTTGCTAGCTTGCTGCTTATTCTCCTTCTTAACCCTTTCCATGAGCACCCTCCTCAATATATAGGAGAAGATAGATTAGTTACTTGGATAGGAAATGATCCCAAGATATCTGGAATGCCAGCACCTGAATAACCATTCGAAGCCAACTCATGTTTCTAGAAGATTCCCTTCTAGAAGATTCAAGATTTTATATTTTCCCTTCCTTTGGAACATGTTCGCACCTTGGCTATTGGTTACAGTGCAAACCCTTCGCACCCTAGCTTAATGCAACCTGCGAGAATCAGTCATTCTCGCAGGCAGGTATATAGGTAGCCTGCGAACATCCCTTAAAAGCATGATTTCTGGAAGCAAACAAATGTAGCTTTTCTCAGGAAATTTTTCTTAGTGAAGAGCTTGATTTTCCATCATCATAACATTATCATACCATCATCACGATGACCAAAATTGTGGATAACAGAATTCCCCCCAAAGTCTGAGAGTGGAATCAGTGACAGTCGATAGACTTGTAAGCTGCATGTGTGTGTCAAGAACCAAGAGCGCATCTAATCGGAAACCTGCAAACATCCAAGCATCAACAGAATATCATGTATCCCAATTCCTGAGGTAGGGATTCCCATACTCAGATCATAGACTGATGACATCATAAACAAAGGTCATGGCCACCAATCATACACTGTGGATCCATGCCATCACAATATAGCACAACCACCTGAATACACTGTGGATCTATGCGACAAATTTTCAACCAAGACGACATAGCCACGAAACATACACAGTGGATCTATGTGTCGCAAATTATACATATACTCCATCGCAACCTGGATCACAAAGACAAAATCCAGGGTCTTCAATCTCATTGCCCCAAAGTATGAATCTAACCATGTGATTACATGTGTCGAAGTCGAACATGGTAGAAACCACTTGATTACCAGTCATTGATGTAACCGTTAACAAGTGCGAGGGAAATCACCATTGATGTCAATGACTTCCAAGGTACTATAGTACAATCCATCGACTGTGAATAAATGAGTCGATGTCAAACAACCGATGGAATCTTTCGATCAAGGGCCAATGATGTAAACCCATTGTCGAAAGCGAGGAGACTTGCCATTGAGGCATGGAAGCTCCAAGGTACTGAATAATTTCTAAGTCTTGATTCCGGATAATGTGTTGAAGTCGATGGAACAAGACTCGTCACAAGAGGGCCTTGATGTATCCCCCATCAGTGACACGAAATGAGTAACAGAGTTTGAAAGTGAAATAGAGTATATGGCAATTGGACTTTGGACACAGGGAAGGCCGACACAGAATGAATGGATAACTGCATATGGCCGACTCAAATAGAGGTTTTGAACGGACTGCTCTTGAACATATGAACGACACGACCAACAATTTGGCAGCATTGAATCAATGACGACACATGGAATGACCTTGTTATCAAATCGACTGAGAGACAAAGGGATTTCCCAAACCGGCTTCAAATGATGAATAGGGGGTTTCATGTTCAAGAGCGACACTTACTGCCAATCAACACAAAGATGAAACATATCCCTTTCCCAAATTTTCCCCCACCATTTCTGTCAAGTACCTCTTTATTTTTACGCAAGCTTGAAGAGGATCACATATGCTTGTTGATATAAGCTCATCTTTCGGACGAGTCCCTCGGAGTATTTTTAACGAACCCTAGGAAGGAGTGGTTCGGTCCCATTACGGGTCTGTCACTGTTTGTTTAACGAGTCCAGAGATAGTAAACTCAAAGGTTTTTCAAGTTTATAGAGTTTGGAAAAACACTCAAAAGAGAACTCTCTCAGTTCCTTTTTCGTACAATAGTCCAACGAGACCAAAAGGGTTAAACTATCGCTCGAAGGACGCATACTTCAAGTACTTTAACGAGCATGAAAATAGCAAGATCGCTCGACAATCTTTTCATGTTTAGAGAGTCTGAAAAGAGCTTAAAGATAACTCCAGGGTGGTTCCTTTTTCGTGTAACCACAGCGAGCCTAGAAAAGAGATAAAACAACACTCGATCACATTCTTATGTTTTTCGCAAGCGCAAGAATGGATAAAAGGTGCTTGAGGTTTTATGTCAAAACCATAATCAACAAACAAAATCACACCACACCAAGTAAAAAATTCTGCTCATAATTATCCATATTTGCACTTGTCAATCATTTCACTCATTTTTTTCATTAGTGATTAGGGTTAAATAAAGAATAAACATAAAAAACCTACTTTTGATATAGTAAAAAGTAATAAAATGAACAAATAACAAAATTTACCATACCATTTTCACATTTTACCCTTTGAGTGCCAAAAAACCCTCATTTACCCTCTATCTTCGGCATCGAATTCCAGAAGCTACGGGAGACCATTTGACGTGCCGTCAGCCATATTTTGGTAAGTGCCTCATCCATCATCTTTTCATGGTTCAAAAGTATGTTTTTATTGGCTAAAAATCAAGTTTTAATTCAATTTTTTAAACCCTATGCGCTTGGGAGCATTCTCGCAGGTGGCCCATACGGGACCTGCGAGAATGAACCATTCTCGCAGGTGGGCCATGGGCCACCCGTGAGAAGTTTTCACTGTGCAAAGCAGGTCACCTGCGAACAACACAAAATCCAAAAAATTTGTGTAACGTTCATCCAATTGCAATAATTTTCCTCATGAAAAGATCACTCACTATGTTTGTGTGTTTTTTGTATGCAGATTGCTAGCCACAATCATGGTTTTAGAGTGGCGGGAACGAGAGCACGAGGAGGATAATTCTAATGTGGAAAACCATCCTCCAACCATTGCTGCACTAAGAGACTGTGGTCTCTTAAATTATTTCCGCATCCTGGGTATGAGAGCCGTAGTTCGATTACTGGAATACTTAGTCTGAATGTGGGACCCGGACCAACAAGTGTTCATCATGGGAGCTCATACCTTGAGTATTGACATTGAGGATATCTATTTCTTGACTGGATTATCCAGGCGAGGATCCTATGTCAGTTTGTCCGGTAGCAGAGCAGGGGGTCTAAAAATGAGTGAGTATTGTAACCAGTATTGCGTGCCTGAGGCAAAATGACAGAAAGGAAAGGTGACAATTTGGGGAGTGATCGATTTGACTCTCCGTACCATTCTATTTACCATCGCTCACATGGCGGGAAGTGCTTCTCCACATATGGCTCTGCAAAGCTATTTCTAGTACGCCATCGAGTGTACTGAGCCCTGGGTATTCAATTGGGCCGACGCAGTATTACGTAATGTCAAGAAACAGTTGACTAAATGTAGGCGAGGAGGTCTGAAGAAGTTTGGTTATGGGTCTCTGTTGGTGTCCTTCTTCTTGGAGAGAGTCCCAGTATTCCGTCTACAGGCCAAGTGGGATCTTCCTGGTTCCAGAGATCCGAGGATGTTACGGTGGTGTCGGCTCATGGCCCGTCATGTGGCAGGTCCTATTGTCAAATATGACAATGTTTTCTTCGACTGGTTACAGACTCAGATGTTGATGGTGGACGACTATGCCTACGTCGGGCTGGATTTCAGAGGAGATCTAGATCTTGCACTTCCTAAAGATGCATAGTGGGGAGACCTCGGTAAGAAGTACACAAATTTTAAAGTTTTTAAATGTTTTTGGATTTTTAACCATATTTAAATGTTTTTGTTTTTATAGTTTTACCCGAAGACTAACACCAATTTTTTATTGATAACACAGACGTTGGACCATATCGACCTGCTGGCAGTTCTCCTATCCAGAGATGAGGAGAAGCAGTAGTAGCAGTTCCACAGTATGCCAAGGACTATCTGACAGTGGAGCAGAACTTAGAGGGTCTGATGGCAGACGTTCCAGATATGACTCTGGAGGATATTCCATGACGCGATCAGCATCACACTGTGGGAGTCTCTACCTCTATGGGTCGCTTGCTCCGCAGAGTTGCTAGGACATTAGTGTGCTATCGTGAACATCATTGATGTCATTATGTAGAAGCCATGAGCTTCGATTTTGATATTTTTGTCTTCAGACACATTTTGTAAAAACAAACTTTGATCGTTATATAAATATACATGGCTTCTACCGAATTACTTTACATTGTGTACATTTTAATGTGTTTGATTTATAAGTGATTTAAATGCCTGTCCAATACATAATTAGCTAAAGCATATGTCAATGTATTAAGACATCTAGGAATGTGTTGATATTCAATGTGATCAAAATGTCGTTCCAAGAGGCGAATCCGAAAATACACCCTTAATAAAGTAGGACTTCAGATAGAATATACATTACTGAGCTGTAGTACTACCAACTGCGAGTCAAGTCGCACAACCAAATGACGAATTCCAAGAGAGATAACATCCACCAATAATTCAATAACGACGCTATACTCTGCGATGTTGTTGGTTGCTCGGCCAAGACATATACCTCATAGAGATATGATTTCATTTGTCGGGGCATAGATTGCCCATGTAGCGGAAGCTAGGTTTCGAGTACTACGGCTAGCACCATCAGCGAAGCCAATATAAGGTAGCAAATATTCCGACATCTGGCAATCAAACACAACGTCACGTAAGGGCATAGACCAGATAATGTCAAAAGCAAAAACTAAAGTAACACACACACTCAGTATGATACATAAAATACAAGTACTTATGCACAAATAACTTATGCATAGTACTTCTTTAAGTACAACCCATTTCTGGGTTCACTCAAAGGTACACCATCATAATCAACTAGCTCATACGTTCCTTTTTCCAAAACTTTGCTAACAATGTAAGGCCCACGCCACATTGGTTCGAATTTCCCAGCTCCTAAGACATCTTTATCTTGTTCATACAGAAGAACAAGATCTCCTTCAGAGAAGACACAAGGTTTGACATGCTTGTCATACTGTGCCTTAACACGTTTCTTCTGGGCTTCTATTACAAGAGTAACGTCACGATGAGTCTCGTCTAATCGCATCAAATACAACAGACGTTCCTCTTCGACAGAAGTATTAGGTAAGAGTTCTATAGCTAGCTTCAAAGAAGGTATTTCACATTCTATTGGCAGAATGGATTCCATGCCATAAACTAATCGAAAAGGTGTAAATCCCATGGCAGATTTAACAGATGTCCGATACGCCCACAATGACGAAAACAACATCATGTGTCAGCTAGTTTTATGAATGCCTATCATCCGTCAAATCATAGTTATGAGAACCTTATTAATGGCTTCGACTTGGTCATGAGCCTGTGGATAATAGGGTGTTGAGCTATCATGACGAAGGCCCAATTTTTTCGTGAGTTCAGACATCATATGATTTCTAAAATGACTACCGTGATCGGTAACGATAGCCTGAGGAACACCAAAGCGAGTGATGACATGGTTGAAAAGAAATAACGTTGTAGTCTTCCCAGTATTGTCGAATGTCGGCATCGCCTCAGCCCACTTAGTAAAATAATCAACAGCTACAATAATATAACCATGCCCCCCGGCCGAGTGAGGGTGACATGTCATGAAATCAATGCCCCATTTTGCAAAAGGACCTACTAAGACCATAGGATGAAGGGGAGCAGGATGCGACCGAATCTTCTGATTATAGGTCTAGCATGCATGACACTTCTGAACAACAGTAATGCAGTCCTTGAACAAAGAAGGCCAAAAATATCCCGCACGTAATATTTTCTGGGCAGTAGCATACCCAGACATATGACCACCACATGCTCCTGAATGGAAGTCATTCAAAGCTTTCTCAGCTTCATCAAAAGTCAAACAACGCCGAAATACAGAGTCAATACCTCGATGGTAAAGAGTATCGCTGAGGATAATATAATGACGTGCTTGATAACGAACACGACGACGTTCGGCACTAGACAAGGCAGGCCAAAAAGTTTGAGTTTGGAGATATATAATGATATCTCCATACCAAATATCGTCAGTACTGATAAGGAAAAGTGACTCGTCAGGTAATGAATCAACTGCTACTCTTTCCATGGCAGTGTGGGGAAAATCACAAATTAACTCAGCAAAAAATAGGGATTTCTTCGACGTGGCGCGATCGAATTCCAAATCGAACTCCTGGAGAATGACAATCCACTTGGAGTACTTGCCCCCCAGCAATTGACGTGTCAATATATGTTGCATGGGGTTACAATGTGAAATCACTGTAGTTTTCCTAGAGAGAATATAATGACGGAAACGTTGAACTTCTTGAACAACCGCCAAGGCCAGCTTCTCAACATGTTGGTATTTAATTTCCGTCGAAGTTAGACTCCGACTCAAGTAATATATAACATGTTCATCACGTGCATCATCCTCTTGAACAAGAACCATGCCGATAGTATACTCGGACGCAGCTAGATAAAGAAAGTAATCACGACTATAATCAGGAGGGAAAAGAAGAGGAGCTTTCATGAGGGACAACTTTAAAGCTTCAAATGCATTGTTAGCATCTTTATCCCAGACAAACTCTGAACCTTTCTTTAGAAGACGTGTAAAACCCCGAGTAATCTCAGCATAATTTGGGATGAAGCGATGAAGAAAGTTTGCTTTCCCCTGCAAACTTTGTAACTGACATAGAGAAGAAGGAGGAGGGAGATTAAGAATTGCCTCAGCCTTGATAGGATCTACCCGGATCCCATGGCGTGAAACAATGAAACCAAGGAGACGACTGGATTCTACGCAAAAGACACATTTATGAGGATGCAAGCGAATGCGATAGAATCAACAACGAACGAAAATTGCTCGGAGATGATTAGGGTGATCGACTCGACGTAAAGAGTGAGCCGGTAAATCGTCCAAATAAGGTTGAACAATATGCTTGATATCGTGAAATGCGTAAGACATAGTACGTTGGAACGTAGCACCTGTGTTCTTAAGACCGAAGCGGAGTTTCCTGTAGGCGAAAGTACCCCAAGGACAAATAAAATCCGTCTTATGTTGGTCCTCAGGAGCGATATTGATTTGATTATAGCCAGAAAATCCATCCATGAGGGAAAATATTTCACTTCCGGCACAGTCATCGACGATCTGGTCAACGAAAGGGGTTGGAAAATTGTCCTTTGGACAAGCTTTGTTAATATCCCGATAATCAACACAAACACGTATACTGCCACCTTTTTTATCAATCGGTACTGGGTTGGAAACCCATTCTATCAATGCCACGGGATAAATAAAACCGGCTTTAAGAAGTTTTTCAACTTCGAGTTTAATGGCTGCCGCTTTACGTGGATGGACAGGATGGAGGCGCTACCGGACTGGTTTAGCTCCGGGTTATGTCTTAATTTCATGGACCACAATAGCAGGGTCGATACTCGACATCTCTTCGTAACTCTAGGCAAAGATATCACGAAATTCTTTAAACAATGAAGTATAAGTGACAATTTCTTTGGGAGAACACGAAGCTCCAATATGAACATTCTCAACTATCCCAAGTTTAATAGAAATATCTATGGGTATCGTGGGAGAAATGTTGCTGAGGTTCCCTTCTGCAAACACATCACGTGTAAATTGGGGAACTGTTGATATAATAACAACGGTCGACGGGGTCGAAATCCGTTGATAATTTTCGAGAGTCTGTTGTTCCAGAAACAATATGGAACGATGATGGCCATCGTCCCAAGGGGTGTCCTCCATGACGGACATGATCATCTCGTCAGTAGGAAAGATGACATGGAAAGGATCAGGAGACAACTCCTCAAGAGAGGAAGTAGTAAGGGTTTCTGATTGAATGGCTTGATAAGCGGACTCAACTGGACTTAACGACATGACGTCGCTGAAACGAACATGATCTCCAGGATCAGGGACTATCCAAGGGTCGACAGACATAGGAAGTTCATGAGGCACAATAGAGATCATATTAATAAAAGCAACTGACGGGTGTGGAATATCGGGTGGTGGTGGTATGGGGAAAGTACCCATTAACGACGAGTCTTTCAAAAGACCAACTCCAACATTCTCGTAACCCGGGGGGGTTTTAGCTATGAACGACATGTTTCCAGTGCGAGTATCGGCATTAAAGAAGGAAAGTTGATCAACCGTAACCACTTTTCCCTGGTGAGGAAATCATACGACATAGAATAGGTTTGACACAACAACACGCATAGAATCAACCCAACTACGTCCAAGTAGAAGATTATAATCTAGGGGAGCATCGAAAACTTCCACTTCAACCTGGACGGTCTTACCTTCGAGAGTAATAGGCAGCGATGGAAGAACACCGTACGGCTTAAAACTAGAGCTGCTGAAGGCTCTCAAAGTGTTTTGTGATTCGTTTAATGGGGGAGAGCCAATGGCTTTCCAACAAGTAAAAGACATTACACAGGTAGAAGCACCTTCATCTATAACAGTCCGACAAATGCTCTTGTCGACGACAACAACTTGTATTTGAAATGCAAGCTGTGGGGGTAACCTTGGAATATGGTCTTCCAAGTCAAAGACTATCAAATTCGTATCCGTGGGATCAATTCCACCTATAGCTTTCAACAGAGCCCTTCGTTGTGCAGGACAATACTGAAGGACTTCAAGGGCAGACATCGCTGAAGGTGCTTGGGCCAGATCTTCGGCAATGTTATAGTTCTAGGCCGCACGAGCATGAGGATTGAATGCCGAATTCTTAATGACACCTTTCGGGGGTGGTCGTATAACTGTATCAAGGTTCGGTCTTTCAATATGAAGAGGACCGTTTGTAGGTGGATTTGGTGGAGAGGGTTGTACCAGATCAGGAGGTAAATCATCAACCTTCTCCTTAGAAGGAGTATAGTCTTTAGCTCTAGTGGTAATGGCAACATCATTGTTCTTAGAATCACTGGTGCACATCAAAACATATGATGTTGTAGACGTAGAAGGTTGGTCATGAATGACCAAAGAGGCCTGTTGTTGAGATGGGAAGGGTTGGGACAAGACTGCCGGCGTAGAGGGTTTGGGCATTCCTTGAAGAAACTTATTAACCTTGGCACGTCTAGGACAATCCTTTGTGTAGTGATTGTCACCACAGATAAGGCAAGGATAACGTGGTTTGCGCTTATCCCGATCTTCAACAGGAGGGGTTTTTAGTTTGCTCATTTTGATTATTATTTTTACTCTCCTTATTCTTGCCTCTCCCTTTCTTTGATTTATTTTTACCGGTCAGCGTAGATTGAACAACGTTCACTTCAGAGGTTTTCCCAGTGGGAGGAGCAGGAGACAGAGCATTTTGAACATTAGAAGAATTGGATTTAGGGGTTGTACTTGAAACTGAATGTGAGTGGGTATGAGCAGTACCAATCACACCATCAGCTGCATGCGAGGAACCTGGAGAAGTTGAAGTGCTGGAAGTACCAGGACAAGGCAAATTAGGTAATAAGTCATAAAGAGTTCCCATTTGTGAATAAACAAGATCAAGATATTAAGAATGACTTATAGCCTGCTCTTCTGTAACAACACCGCCCATAGCAATGTCTTTACCGATTTTGTTCACAAAAGATTTTGTAAACCATTCTGCCAGTAACTGATCGGGAAGCTCAAGTTTAATGAGACGTCGCCTCCTTCGCCACTCATGAATATGATCAGATATATGAGTGCTTGAACTTTGTTTGAAGGAAGTTAAAATCTCTGTCCTAGTATCGTAACAGATCGGTAACTGGTAGTGTGTGAGAAAAGCCATAGCGAGGGTGTTGAAATCGGAAAAGAAACCTCGTGGTAATTCAATATACCACTTCACAGCCGAACCAGTAAGGGTTCTTTGAAAAAGACATAGACGAATGGAGTCATCCATCAGCGAATTGGACGAACACCATAAATGAAAAGTCATGACATGATTATTTGGGTCCTCTCCCACCTTGCCATCGAATTTCGGAATGTCCGATGGAAGCTTAGCAGGGATAACAGGCCATTAGGGAGAGTGACAAATAGGATCATTGAGAATCCTAGACAAATCCGACAAATCCAAGGTAGCAAGAAAAGGAAACTGTAGATTCACTTGTGCGTACTGGTGACTTTGCGATGGAATCCCTGTCGACAAACCAGTAGGACCGTAAGCAGACTATCCGTAGAGGGAAGGCCCTTGCTGATTCGGTGGTGGATGGATAGGATAGTAACCCCAAGGATTATGACCTTGAGTTTGAGTAGGGACCTGAGGTTGAGTAGTCTTACTCGAACCCCAAATAGGATTAGTTACACCTGGATATGGTTGGCCCACAGGAGGGACAGTGGTCTACCCCCCAGCATTTTGAGGAAAGTTTTGTAAAAGCTGATTCCAATACTGGGCCAACTGAGGAGGTATATTTTTCCCAAAAGGGGAGGTTGGTCCTCCTACCGTAGGTATAGTTCCACCCGGAAGTTGTGTGCCAACCGTAGGTTGCATGGTAACTCTGTTGTGTCCGGGAAAAGGAAAAGGAAAAGGAACTGTACCACCTTGTCCACCAATGGGAATATGCAAATTAGGTGAAACAGTCGGGATAGTGCCACTAGGATTAGGATTTCCAGTAGGAAACTGAGGGAGTGTCAGAATGAAACCGGGAATAGGATTCCTAGGAAAAGGAGGACCACCTGGAGAACCAGCTGGGGTTTGCGGAGGTGTTGGATGGGAAACATTCAACAAAGGATTCAATGCATGGTAACCAGGGGGTAAATTTGGATTAGCCTCAGGCATTCGCTGGGTATTGATAGGAGGAAGAGTAGTTGCAGTAATTCCGGTTTGGACACTCATAGTATCCGCAAGATGGGCCATCTCAGGAGGAAGAACAAAACGATAAGTGGTAGTCTCGGGTGTAGCCTCTGTCTCAGGAGACACAGGAGGGTTGATTTCGTAAACAGGGGATGACTCTGTACCGAAAAGAACTCGACGGAAATTACCGGACCAAAAAGGATCTTGGCCTACTACACCGTGAGAAGGCCCAACAGTTGATTCAGAATATGTAACAACGGTTTCTTCATAAGGATCTACTCGTCCAACAAGTCATTCACCACGACGAATGTGATAGTCCTCTATAGTATTGGTAATTCGAAAATCTCCTAGAGGATCAATGCGTTCTACCTTTGGAGGTGGTGTAGAAACGTCTTGGACTTCACTTACGTCCACGTGTGGTAGAGTAACAAGGGGGATTTCACCCTGACAAGGAGAGTCCTCAGGGGTACCCTCAGGTGTTGTTGTATGCAAGGGTTGTGAAACATCTGGATGTTCCGGGGATAAACCTTGCATCCTACGTGAACGTCGTGGGGGAGAAATTGTAAACAAGTAACAAACTCTGCAATGAAAATCCTAAGGTCAACTTCGAGAAACAAACAACACACACTAGTAAACAAAATCTAGAAGCAATCACCAAGCAAACAATACCTTCTAATACCAAAGCCACTAGTTGGTGATGAAATCCAACGTCGCAACAACGAGACGAGAAGGGGTGGGGCTAAGGTGGAAAAGTTACGTTGACGACCTGCTTAACAGACTTACGCCCTGGTGCAAGCTCCCACACATAATCGTGGGTATACCATCCAAGGAGCCTGAGTGAGTTTGATCAACGTCAATTCCAGGTACTGTGAAGACTTTCCCCTCCACAGTCACCTTGGGTAAGAACCTAGAGAGATAGGCCACTAAGGTCACCACAAACAACAGTACAGCCTGGGGGAACAGTCGTCAGTCCGATCCACATGCAAGGGCAGGGTATCTAGCCTGAAACCAACTCAAAGGCTTCCACTCATAATTGTGGGTATACCTTGGAGTGATCCCCGTAATACTTGCAATCTCTACACCGATGTCAACAAAGCAGGGTTAGTAACTCTTCCAACACTAATGCGACCTAGTGCTTGACCCTTGTGTTAGAAGGGCGTCCCAGAACAATATGTTGCAAATGGAATTTAACACTCCCTAACTCAAGATGTTATGGTGTGTTTTTGAGCTTTTGGAGAGTGTATCTCTCTTCCTACTCCAAAGCACTAGCCTAGCTAAATGTTGGTGTAAAAGAACCCTAGAAAAGAGTTACTAGATCAATTTTAATATTACGCAATGTTTTTAAAATCTATTGTTTACTCAAAGGTAACGGAAGTGAAACTCGTGATGTATGACTCTGACCCAAATAATGCGAGGATAATGATGAAATATAATCCTTTTCATTCCATGAATCTTAGTTATGGGAGAGAGAGAACATTTTCCGAATCAATCTCAATACTATAATGCAAACACAATGCTCAATTTCCTTTCAGATGTCAATGCCAACAATCATATATCAATGAGCAATTTCTATATGTCTCTTTCAAATACTTCAATAAGCTCTAAAATTTGATTTTTCAATGTTTTTGAAATGACAAAAACAAAATCTTGAAAGAAAACTTATGGTTCACTTTCCAAGAAGAACTCTAATTGACGAGAAAAGAAAACCAAATCATAAAGACTCAAACAAACAACCCAATCAATTCTTTCAACAAAAGTAAAAACAAGAAGCAAACCAATGAGTTCCTCAATGCAAATGAAAAATGTCCTTTCGAACCACCAAGCAAGTGAGAAACACCAAACACTTGACTCTCTACGAATCACTGGTTCTCATTCAATCAGACACATTCAACTCCAGAAGTTAGAGAGAAAGAAAATGCCAAACAGAGCCAAGAAACGAAAGCCAAGCTACCAAGGGAAAGAAAGACCTAGAAACCCTAAATTTGTTCCAGCAAGCAAACTAAGGCAAGAGATGTATAAATCAATGATGCAATAAGCCAAAAAGACACAATTCAACTGTTCTGAGCAATTGAAAAAGTCAAAAATCAATTTCCAAAATTTTCAAAAATCTGCTCGCAGGCCAGCAGTGTTACACAGTGCGAGAAGATAGTGTTCTCGCAGGCCACTGTGGAGAAAGGTGCGAGGGGTTCGCACTGGACCCTACAAGCAGGGTGAAAACTTGACTGGTTCTCGCAGGCTGTCAATGGACACAGTGTGAGAAGTCCTGAAGATAATGAAAAATTTGAAAATGCAAGCAAAATTCTAGCTGGCTTATAGACGCAGAAGGTCTCTAAGGATATCCTGAGGACTCAGACACTGACAAAATAGGAGAAAAATACAAATAGAGTAAATGGCCACAGAAAATTCAAAAACCATAAAGAAAAAGGGAATATATCCCCAGTGGAGTCGCCAATTTTGTTTCAGGATAAATCTGTGAGTGCGAACACAAACCGATCTCCCTAGATCCACCTGGATCTAGAACAAAACAGGACAGAATAATACACTTTCCCTAGATCTAGACTATTGAATGAACTAAGAGACGAGGATCATGGACATACCTTATGAACACTTTCCTTAGGTCTCTGTTGTTCCAAGCTTCACTTCAATGCTCTTGTCCCGTTCAGATCACAACAGTGCAAACCAATCGAAGTAAAGACATATTAATATATTCCATAGCTAGTCTATACATATGATCAAGGAGTTATGTAATAAAGTGACATCATCTTTATGGGAAAGGGACATATTACTGTATTGAATTAATTGAAAGTGAAACTTACAACCTGAGCCTTGATTTCGTAGGTCTCCTTTCGATGGCTCCTAGCTCTGACACACACACTTACTCATGCATGAAGAAAATCAACCACTTGTGATGACCTTGTTGTTGTCTCTGGCTGCTGTAGCATCAGTCCTCCATACAGTCTTGCACTAATTCTCCAATCAATCTCTTGCTAGCTTGCTGCTTATTCTCCTTCTTAACCCTTTCCATGAGCACCCTCCTCAATATATAGGAGAAGATAGATTAGTTACTTGGATAGGAAATGATCCCAAGATATTTGGAATGCCAGCACCTGAATAACCATTCAAATCCAACTCATGTTTCTAGAAGATTCCCTTCTAGAAGATTCAAGATTTTATCTTTTCCCTTCCTTTGGAACATGTTCACACCCTAGCTATTAGTTACAGTGTGAACCCTTCGCACCCTAGCTTAATGCAGCCTGCGAGAATCAGGCATTCTCGCAGGCAGGTATATAGGTAGCCTGCGAACATCCCTTAAAAGCATGATTTCTGGAAGCAAACAAATGTAGCTTTTCTCAGGAAATTGTTCTTAGTGAAGAGCTTGATTTTCCATCATCATAACATTATCATACCATCATCACGATGACCAAAATTTTGGATAACAAGGGTCTCGAGAGAAAGTGGTCTGGAAGACAACTGAGGACCTCGAATGGATTCGAGACCCACGAAGCTCCTTGGAAAATGCAATCGACGGAATCCCAAGACAAGCCCTCTATGTGTGTTCTACACTATGATTGGTCCATCTTTGGAGGGGTTATCTCTGCTACCTTTCTGCATGCGACCTTGTATTTATCCCCTGTGTTAGAGGGGGGTACCAAATAAATTTCACGATATTGGACTTGGACACTCCCTAACTTAGACTCCAATGTTTGATTTTAATGGCCTTGAAGAGTTTCCTCTCCAACCTAATCCAAGGCCCTAATCCTAGACTACTTGGTTAACCCTACAAACATAAAAGTCTAATGAATTTTAGATTTAGCGTTAATTTTATGTCTTGTCTTATGTCAAAGGGTATGAAAGTGAAACTAGTGATGTTTGAAAGACGAAAGTAAAAAAGAAACAGAAAGTTGGAAACAAAAACCTTCACTTAACACAAATTTTAAACAACAATTTTTTTTTTCTAAGATCTTTGAACAACAAACTCAAAGCAGGATTTCACTCGACTACGAGCTATTTACGATCTAAGTAAACTACCAAGAAATTATGAAAGAAAATACTTTTCCCTGGTTACTAATGCCAAACAACACTTTTCAATCAATCAAAGAAATAAAATATTTTATTTTTTATTTTTTATTTGAATGCTCACAAAGCAAAAAGGAAAAATTTCAACAAGTCAAAACCAAGAAAAAACTCTAGCCTAAGCGCAGCTTGGAAAGAATCTCTTTAAAAATCACACACCATTAACTTAAAAATGGACTCTCACACTTGTTTAAAAACCCTTCAAAAGAATTTTTTTATGAAAACTTCTAAATGAAAAAGAAAGATATGGATGAGATCAAACCTAAGCTATTGACTACTATGACAGAGACTCAAAAACCCGAGAGGTATAAATCTTGTCAAGGGAAAGGATGACTGCCTCACCTTCAAAAAAAACTATCCTCTAAAAGCACACTACTGACAGTTCCACAGCAAGTGTGTGCACGCGAGCTGTGTAGAGTCAGAGGGCATGTACATGCGTGCTGGCCTTATACAGGCCACGTGTATCTTTGAAACTCCGAGACAAATAAAAAACAACAATCTAAACCAGGCAAAGACCACTGATACTGAGAATCAGTATCTCTTGAAGGATCATACACTTTCTTTAACAACAAAAAGAAAACAATGCAAGGAAAAATTTGTAGAACAAACCAATCTAAGGTGAAACCTAAGCTAGAGACTGCAAACAACAAAGACTAGACTGCAAACATATATTCAATAAACTATGAAGAACTCATATAGTGGGACGGGAAAAACATTTCTTTATTAATTTTAATGAATCAACTTACAATGTCGAGACCAGCCACCACTCCGTGAACCTGATCCTGGGCTCCTCTTCAACTGTCCTCCAACTTCTTTGCTCTGTATCTCTTCCTTCACAAGGATGGCTAAAGGGTTGGGACAATAGGAATGTGCAATTGGGTAGAGTTTCTTTACTATTATTCTCCTATTCCAAATGGGACCCCTAACCCTTCTTTTATAGGCTAGAAGAAGCTAGGTATTTGGATGAACCCTCGGCCATGCATGGCTGGAAGGTTTAGTTAACTTACCCAAAGTTGTGTGTTTCGTCGACAACTTTCCTTTTTTCATTCTTTTGTAGGTACACGTGGGCTGTTTTGGGTCAGTTAGCGTGTACACGCGTGTAGTAATGGAGTAGGGTGAGTGGGCCCTTATAAAAGAGGTTTTTAAGAAGAGTTGTTCAACGGTGCTTTGGAAAAAAAGGAATTTGAGATGGCCTGATGCCAGGTAAGCATGTCTGGTGCAAACTAGGGTTATAACAGGCACCCACAAGTAAGACCTACATTTCCTTGTTATCACTGCACCCCTTGCCCAAACATCCCCTACACCATCTCATTCATTTACATGACCTAGAATGGTCTTCACCTGGAAACTCCCCACACCTGAGGAGATTTAGCCCAATAGGACATCCTAAGACCTTCTCCAAACCTAGCTTGTTAAATAATATAACATCTTTGAGCATTTTTCTGGGTAAAGGGGGGGTTTGATGCACATGTATGGGTAACTTGATTATTAGATGTGATTGACATTGCTATGAGCCTTGTGACTTATGAGCCCATGGAGGGCGTACTTGTTGTTGTTGTAGGAAAATGTCCTACATACGGGTACATATGGGGAGATGATGGATGCTGACCATAGGGATAAAATCCCACCAGATGGATGTTGAGATCCCATCCAGGGGAAAAGAGATACCTGAGGATTGCACCAGATAAAAGGGAGAATGTTCTACCATAGGCACTTTGGTAGTCCTGGACCTAGGGTGGTCTTTCCCTCCCACCATGATGTTGGCCCTTGAAGGCCCCTGACGTCATCATTCAGAGCTTTGATGTCATCCAGTTGAGGTATCCAACATGAGGATGACTTTGGTTGACACGTGTGGTAGTTCCTGAGGGGTTTTGAGCCCCAACGTTTCACTTTGGAGCCCTAGCGTTCCAAGAGGGAGGCCAACATCACCCTAGGAGGGGCATGACATCACCCTAAAAGGATGAATTTAGGGTTTTATTTGTCAATTTTATGTAAAACTGGATTTTTCATGTAAATTGGCCATGTCGACCTTTTTTGACCTAAAATGTAATAAAAGGTCATTTGTATTGTATAAATAAGAGATCAAACTCTCATTTTTATTCATGATATTTCACTCACACACAAGTGAGGTATGAAATTGAACCTCTTTTAGGGCTTATTGGCTTAACTAAGTGGTGCGCAACTCTTGGAGGGAGATTTTATTGGTGATTTTTTGCATTTTCATGGTGAAAAGTCTTTAACTAGGGCTTGTGACTAGATTAATCTTGGTGAATGTAAGTAGAAATCTGCAATCCTTATTTCTTTGAAAGGCTTATTGTATCTTTTAATTTTAATTTATAAGATTAGGAAATTGCTAGTGTGAAACCCTAGGAGAAAAACACATGTTATTGTCCTTCTCTTAATAGCTATCGACCTACTTGATTTTTCTAGAAGACACCTCCATTGAAGCATATACTAGGGCCCTACCTTAGTATCACTCTAGTACTATTTCTTCATTAAGATTTCATTTTATTTCAAGCTTGACCTAAAGAAGAAGGAAAACTGCTAGGGCCTAGGGTTACCTACTTCCTAGTGACTTTTTTCCTTCTAGGGTTTTGGATGATTGAGGCCTTAGGTTACTAACACCTCAACCATCCTCCTTTTCTTTAGCTCACCCATTATCATTTGTTTCTTACAAATATTTCCACTGCAAAAGTGACTCCATTTACCCAAAAGGCACTAGTTCATACCTTACAATTGATTGATTGATGAAAACAAATTTTAAACCATCTACTTCAAGATATCTACTAACCACTTCTAACCTTAGATTATGCTAACTTACTAATTATCTTGTTGTTGTTACAAAATATATCTACAACCATCTATGACAATAGTAAAATCATCTTAAAAGAAAGTGTTAGAGATGATTTTACATTTCCTTCATTACTTCTGACAAATACTAGCATATTGCCAATTTTAGATTATCATTCTTGGTCATTATTGAAGCTTTGCTAAGGCATAATTATGAAGCTATTTCTATATATACATTGTTGTAATAAATATTTCTGTTGCTTCATCTTTTATTATCAACTTATTCTTTTATTCAAAGTCCATGGTTTTATGAAGCACTAACATCAATTGGTACTTGCAAATATTGTTTTTCTTGTTGTCTTGTTCTAGGCAGGTACACTTAAACAAATCTTTGCTTCATCTTATTAAAACCTTTGGGATTTTCTGATCAGAGTGACTTGTGAGAGGGGAATAAATTTCTTGATACTATTACCTTTTCCTTCTCAAACCCCCAGGTCACCAGGGATGTCTCCCTTGGGGTATTATCCCTAAAGAGAAAGAGGTGTCTTATTTAGGTGACATTGATAGGACAACCTCCTATTACACCAATTTATTGTTCACTTGCCTTTGGATTGTGGGCAAGTAGAAATTGCGCGATAATAGGAACCATTTATTAACTACATGTAGTATGGCCAACATTTTTCATAAATGGGTTTGAGTAAGTTTTTTCCTTTAAGTTGGATGCTTTCAGAGGCAAGGGGCCTCCTTCTTGCATTAAAACTGCACCAATGCTATGGCCTAAGGAATCACACTCCACATTGAATGTTTTTGTGAAGTCAGATGTGACTAGGACATTAGTTGTACACATAACCTCCTTAAGTGTTTCAAAATATTTGGTTGTTTCTTGAGTCCAAGAAAATGCTTGTTTCTTTAATAATGTTGTTAGAGGTGTCGTTATTTTACTGTAATTCTTGACAAATTTGCGGTAATATACTGCCAATCCTAAGAATCCTCTAAGTTTCTTCAAGGTTTTGGGAATCAATCATTCCCTCATAGCTTTACTTTTGTTAGTGTCCACTTTTTACACCTTCATGAGATACAATACGACCCAAATATTCCACTTCTTGAACCACAAAGACACACTTGGAAGGCTTTGCATAAATTTGTTTATCTTCCAAAAGTTGTTATACTCTATAGACATGTTGTAGATGCTCTTCTCAATATTTGTTGTATATTAATATGTCATCAAAAATACTAACACAAATTTTCTAAGGGTTTGAACACAGAATTCATTAAGCTTTGAAATGTTGAAGGTGCATTAGTATGTCCAAATGGCATAACCAAAAACTCATAATGACCTTCATGTGTTCTAAAGGTTGCTTTGGGAATTTATTCCTATCTCATTCTAATTTGATGATATCCCAAACGAAGATCCAACTTAGTAAAGGAAATTGCTCCATGCAATTTGTTTAACAATTCATCAATGACATGAATATGAAACTTATCTTTGATGGTCATTTTGTTGAGTCATCTATAATTTGGATGCACAGCATGAACCATCCTTCTTCATAAACATCACTACTGGTGAAAAGAAAGAACTTTGGATAGGTTGAATGATGTCTGCCTCTAACATTCTTGGATCATATGCTCAATCTCACTCTTCTATGCATATGGATACCTGTAAAGCCTAATGTTAGGTGGTACACTTCCTGGTTGCAAATGAATAGCATGGTCATGATCTCGAGCAAGTGGAATACCCTTAGGCATATCTCCAAATACCTTGGAATGGTAGTTGATAACTATTTGGAGATCCATTAGAGTGGGGGATATAGATGTTTGAACATATAGAGAGCACAATTGTGAAATTACACCATGGTGTCTCTTTTTGAGTAATTTTGTCATGCTATTAGAGCTTATCACCTTAGAGGGTTTCCCTTGGATACATCTAAGCTCAATTTCCTTTCCTTTTCAGGAAAATCTCGTGAAAAGATCTTAACAATTAAGGGCCGATGTGTAGATTTTAACCTTGTAAAATAAATTATTGCAAATAGATTCTTAATAAAAATATAAAAGATACAATGGCACACACACACATTACACAAATATTTTACCTAGGAAACCTAAGCTGGGAAAACCAACAAGTTGTTTATAGTTGCACCTCTATTCTTCTATTCATCACATCTTCATTGTTTACAATACAATATATATATATGATATTGTGACATCCAAAACCCCTAATCCGTTGACATGGATTAGTCAACAACCCTATTTCCTTAATCGGAATTATAAAACCATTGGCGAAAACCATGTGCCAAAAAACCACTAAAAAATAGACACAAAAAATGTCAAAAACAAAAATTGGAGGCATTTCCCCTAAATTCTTGCGCAGGGGGGATCCCCCCCCCTATGACCCCCCTATACCCATTTCTTTGTCTTTGAATGATAAGTTGGGTTCTTCACCCATAATATTGCACTCTAATTGTCACAATCTATCCTTACAAGTTGATGTACCAACCCAATACCTAAACACAAACTCTGTAACCATATTGTTTCATTGCTTGTAGGAGTGGTTGCCATGTATGTAGCTTCTATAGTTGTGAGTCCCACTACAAAATGTATTTTTCTCATCCAATTTATTACTCCTCCAAATAGGTTAAACACATACCCATTTGTAGATCTTTTGTGATCCAAATCTCCAGCCTAGTCTGCATCAACAAATCCATGTATGCCCAACACTTTGTCCAATCCTAGTCTTCCTTGGTAGCAAAATCCTTAACTAGTAGCGCCACAAAAATACATGAAAACCCTCTTTATTGTTTTCCAGTTCTCCTTCCCTAGTTTTTACATATACTTGCTCAAAAATCCCATTACATGTGCAATGTCTGGTCTAGTACAAACCATTTCATACATCAAATTTCAAATCACACTAGCATACAGAACATGGGACATGCCCTCTTCCTCTTCTTATGTCTTGGGACACTGATCCACAAATAACTTTACTTTTATAGGAATAGGGACCCTGACCAATTTACATTCCTACATATTAAAACTCTACAATATTGTCTCGACATATTTCCTCTGATTTAACCAAATTTTCATGTTTTCCCGATCTCTTTTAATTTCCATGCCCAAAATTAAATTTGTATCACCAATATCCTTCATGTCAAACTTAGAGGACAACCGAGTTTTCAGATCATGGATAATCTCCTTGACGTTTCCTATCAATAACATATCTTCCACATACAAGACCAAATAAATGAGATGATCACCGATTAATTTGAAATACACACATTGATCCGCGTTTCTCCTTGTGAAGATAAGTCCCAACATATAAGTATCAAATTTTTCATACCACATCCTTGGTGACTACTTTAACCCATACAGGGACTTTTTCAGCCTACATACTAGCTCTTTCTTTCCTTTCACAACAAACCCTTTTGGTTGCTTCATGTAGATTTCTTCTTCCAAATCCCCGTGTAGGAATGTTCTCTTCACATCCATCTGTTCTACTTAAAGTCAAACACAATAGAAACAAATAAAATAAATCTAATAGAAGTTAATTTAGAAATAGGAGAAAAAGTTTCACCAAAGTCAATTCCCTCTACTTGGGAATAACCTTTTGCTACTAAACACGCTTTGTATCTCTCCACATTGCCTTCAACATTCAACTTCTTCTTAAACACCCATTTGTTGCCAATGAGATTTCTTTCAGTAGGAAAATCCATTAGATACCAAGCCTCATTATTTTCTAAGGTTGTCATTTCTTCAACCATGGCCTTTTTCCAGAATTTTCCATCCTCTGAATCCACTGCCTCCCTAATAGTTCTAGGATCATCATTAGTGATAAACAAAGAAAAATTTGAATGGAAATCAGGTGGAGTATACATTTCCGGTTGAAATCTTTCTTGAATCAATCTCCTCAATACCAGAGTATGAGGATCTTCTTCTTCTTATTCTTGTTCTTCTGTAGAGTTTGATTCTTTATCCTTCAACTCAAACTCTATTTTCTCTAGTTCTTCCTTCCTTGGTAGGACTTCTTGTTTGAAAACATCTTTTATTTATCTAAATACCACATCTTGGCTATACATTACCTTCCTAGTTTCTAGGTTCCAAAGATTATAACCTTTTAGACCATCTCTATACCCAATAAAGATACACATTTCAGTCTTTTTATCTAGCTTACTCATGTTTTCCTTTGGAATGTGAACATATGAATCAAAACAAAATACCTTGAGATGTGTCTGAGAGGATTTATTACCAGTCCATTCTTCGTGTGGAGTCTTGTTATCCAATGTTGATGAGGGTGATCGATTGACCATGTAACATGTAGTACCCATTGCATATGCCCAATGTTACCCCCCCGACCTAGGGGTAACAAAGGAGATGATGTCTCGAGGCCTGTAGGTAGAAGACATGGAACATCGAGAGTCAAATGATCAATTGAGCCCAGATTGAGTAGATGGAGCCCCTCCTCTCCACCACACATCACCATTCATTGTCAGTAGCATATAAGTGTTTGCACACCAACATGGACTAGAAAGGAAAAAAGGTCTTGCTTCATGAGGTAACAAGTCTAGTCGCGTGGTAAGTGTCACTCTAATAATTGAAGCATTTGAGCATGTTGCAGGGGGTCCTTTCTTGATTATGGAGCATTTTCTTGGAAATTATACCTTGGTGGTTGGCATTGTTTCCTAGTAAGTGGGTCGCCCTCAGGAAAAGGGTTTCTACTAGGGGGTCTCCTTGAAGGTTCATTGTAGCATTCCCACTCATACTTACCATTTTTCATGCTTCTTCCCCTCTGTTTCATCATCTTTTGGGTTTTTGGGTTCATTGACCCCAATAAGGCCTTATACCTCATTTCATGGGAAGAAGGGGTTGAAGGCCTAAAGGTGGTGTAGCTAGAACTGCAAAATTAAAAACCCATAACATATCCTTCTATATGCTCACCCTAAGGTCCTGAGAAGAATACAATTTTTCAACATAAAAATAAAGGACCTCTTAAAAAGAAAATAGATAAAAATGTCATGCTTGATGGGGGAATGCATATGGCACTCAATGTGTTCTAACGTAAAGTGGAATTGGGGTGCTCTTTTATCTTCCATTGCACATAACACTCAATGTTCGAAATGAAAAATGAAAGGAAAATAAAGGGCTTGGAAAAATGTTGCATTGCAAACGAAGGGATGGAGCACACCCTCCACAAAGGCACCCATAAATGAGGTAATATGGGCCCTTGATATGTCAAGAAAACCCCATGCCCAAAATTACTACCCCAATCCACCTCATAATCACTACATGGCCTAGAGAGGGTCTTCTTGGGAAACAATCATTGACTTGGGGATTGTCTTACCCAATAGGGCACCATGACAACCCTATCATACCTAAATTTGGAAAAGTTTACAAGGGCTTTGAGCATTTGTTTAATTTGAAAATGGGGGATTTAATGCACATGTTTGGGTGGGTCTTTTATTAAATCTGTCTTACTTGGCATGATACATGTGACATCTCTAGCACTTGGATGAGGCCTGGAAGGATGAAGAGGATATAACGTCACCCTCCTATGCCCAAATTTCCCTCTTTTGGAACATGACATCACAATTTTGAGGACACATTTTGCCACTTTATTGCACTTGGTGGTATTGTGGGCTTGAATCCACACTCTCTTGCTTGATTTGGGGGTGAAGAGGTACATTTCTAGCATGATTTCCTAGCCATTGGAGGATTATCATCACACATTCCACCTTAGAGAATATTTTTATGGGCTAATATGCCATCATTTTGTGTAGTATTCCAGATATAAAATAGTATGCAGAAAATAAATATTTTAGCTAGAAATGGTATAACAACAATGATATAACCATAAAAATACCAGAATAATACCAGAATAGCACCAGAAAGAGCACCTTGATTAATGGTAGCGATGTTCACTTGCCTCTTCAAGGGGGAAACCTCCAACAGAGCATAGATTTATTACAATAATATCCAAGACAAAACTTCTCATACCCTCTACTCCTATTTATACTAAATATGTCTATCCAAAAGAAAAATCTAGAGGAAGATCCTTCTAGAATCAGAAGCTTCTATTAGGTATTCTTACATTTGACTTATTCTTCCTTATTGCTAGGCCTTATTAATATTGGCCTTTATTACATGGAAATATATTGTTCTACCTACGTGAGGGGTTAGGGAGGTTAGGTACCTAACATGTCCTTCCCCTTAAAAGCAGCCTTGTCCTCAAGGATTGAGATGAGGAAATTGTTGGAGAATGGTAGCTGGTTCTCAAGTGGCATCTATTGGAGTTATATATTTCCATTGGACTAACACTTCATTGATGGTGCCCTAACACAGATGGTGCTCACACTGGTCCAAAATTGCTTGTGGCTGTAACTAGATGGATCCTTCTTTATCCAACTCGAGAAGGCTAGTTTGAGTTTGGCACTTAGATCCAATCACCTTCTTTAAGTAGGAGACATGAAAAATAGGATGGAGCTTAGAATGATTGGGAAAATATAACTGATAGGCCACTTGTCCCACACGCTTGAGAATGGTATAAGGACCATAAAATTTGGGCACCAGTTATTGACAATGGTCATCCTTGAGGGAAGTTTTCTTATAAGGTTGCAGTCAAAGAAACACATGGTCGCCTTCAGAAAATTGATGTTCAAAGCGACCTTGATCTTCCTGTTGCTTCATGTGATTCTAGGCCATGACCAAATTCTCTCTAAGGGTACGGAGAATAGCCTCTCGAACTGTAAAAATTTGGTCAACCTCCTGGACCTTCGAGACAACTGGTAGGTATGAGAGAATTGAAGGTGGATTTTGTCCATATACTACTTCAAAAGGAGTCATGCGGGTAGTTTTATGGTAAGAAGTGTTGTACCACCATTCAACTAGTGGTAACCATTGAGCCCACTGATTTTTTATTTTCAATGAAAAACACCTCAAATACATTTCCAAACACTTGTTGATGATTTCAGTTTGACCATCAGTCTGGAGATGATAAGTTGTGTTGAGATGCAATTGGGTGCCCTGTAGCCTGAATAGTTCTTGCCAAAAATTGTTGGTGAAAGTGGGGTCTTGATCATAAACAATAGAATGAGGCATGCCATGAAGCTTGAATACCTGATCCATGAAAAGTTGAGCCATAGTGGAGGTGGTAAATGGGTGTTGAAGAGCACATAAATGAGCATACTTGGAAAGATGATTAACAACCACCATGATGACTAATTTATTTCCTAATTTAGGTAATCCCACAATAAAATCCATAGAGATATCCCTCCAAATAACAGGTGGAATTGGAAGTGGTTGTAGTATGCCAGGATCTTTGACTGTTTCTCCCTTGTTGCATTGAAAAACATCACATTCTACCACAAAATTGTGAACATCCTATTTCATACCATTCCATAAAAAAATAACATTTGACATGGTCATAGGTTTTGGTAAACCCTGAGTGCCCAGCTATGGGTGTAGCATGAAGCTCAGAAAGTACTATGGATTTAAGTTGTGACTGTTTACTTAAATAAAAATGGCCTTTGTAGCGAAGCTCATCATTGTGCCAAGAGTACCCTGGGGAAACTGGAGAATTGGCTTGCAATTGTTGGATCAGATGTGAAATTTTTGGATCTTATAGCCATTCATGGAGAACAACTTGGAGCCAATATGGTACAATGAAGGAGAGGGAAAAAAGGGACCCTTCATCTTCATATTTTCTTGAAAGTGCATCAACAACCACATTATCTTTTCCTTTCTTGTAAATTATCTCATAATCGTATCCGAAGAGCTTAGTCACCCATTTTTGTTGCTCCGGGGAGGAAGGGTATTGTTCCATAAAATACTTCAGGATTTGATGATCTGCCTTAATTTGGAAGTGTTTCCCCAATAGATAAGGGTGCCAAAGATCCACTACATGCAGAATAACCAACATTTCCTTTTCATATATTGATTGGCCCAAATGTCGCTCTAACAGTTGTTTGTTAGTAAAGGCCAAAGGCCGACCATATTGCATAAGGAATACTCCAATTTCTCTCTCGGAAGCATCACATTCCAAAAAAAAGGTTTTTGTGAAATCAGGAAGGGCCAGGACTGGAGTGGTGAACATGGCCACCTTCAAGGTTTGAAAGTCCTAATCAACTGTAGGAGTCCAAGTGAAAGAATTATTTTTAAGGAGAGCAGTGAGAGGTGCCGCAATATTTCCATAATTCTTAACAAACTTGCGATAATATCCTGTTAAACCCATAAATCCACTTAAGATTTTGAGAGTCTTTGGGCAAGGCCAATCCTGCATAGCTTCAATCTTTTTAGGATCCACCCTGACACCTTCCTTGCCAACCATATGACCTAGGTAATCGACTTCCAAGGCGTCAAAAACACATTTAGATTGTTTGAGGAAAATTCGATGTTGAGAGAGTAGATGTAGAACTCAATCCACATGAGCAAGATGGGTTGTCCAGGTTTTACTATAGATGAGGATGTCATTAAAGAAAACTAAGATAAAAGGACAAAATACACGATTCATGAGGATTTGGAAACTGGAGGGAGAATTACACAACCCAAAGGGCATGACCAAAAAATCATAGTGGCCCTCATGAGTTTGAAATGCAGTCTTGGGAATGTCTTCCTTGTTCATACGTATTTGGTGGTAGCTAGAACAAAGATCAAGTTTAGAAAAGAACTGGGCACCACTCAATTCATACAAGAGGTCATCAATGACAAGAATGGGAAATTTGTCTTTGATGGTGAGTTTTTTTATGGTGAAAAAGTCAGGACACGTGCACCGAGAGCCTTATTTCTTAAGGATCATGGCCATAGGAGAAGAGTAGGTGCTCGTACTAGGATGGATAACACCTGCGGTGAGCAATTCTTGAACAATTTTCTCAATTTCATTTTTCTTGGAAAAGGGATGACGATCGGGACTAACATTGGGAGGAAGGTTTTCAGGGACAAGGGTAATGGAATGATCATGAACACGGGAAGGAGGAAGTCCCTAGGGAGTGGGAAAAACAACTTGGTGTTTGGAGAGGATTTATTGGAGGTCCTGCGATCCAAAGGGTGTCGTAGTGGCATGAATGGAAAGATTTGTGCAATAGTTCCATAATGACCTTTTTTTAGGAGCATTTCCATGTGATGGGAACAAATGATCTTCGGGGAACTGGAGGTGATTCCTTGGAACTTATATTGTTGGCCCTCCTGGTTGAATTGCATGGTTAATTACTTAAAATCTGTGAGAATGGAACCTAGAGTCCTTATCCATTATGCACCCAACACAATGTCACAACTTCCCATGTCAATAGCAAACATATGATATTTCATGTGGTACTGACCAATTTGGAGATGAACATTTTCACAATGCCCCCCACATTTCATGGACCTTCCATTGGAAATCAAGATTTGAAAATTATTGAATGCACAGGTATAGCAATTAGTTTCTTGGGAAATGCGGTGATAAATAAAATTATGGGTTCTTCCACTGTCAACAAGGATTTTGACCTTCCAATGCTTAATGTAGCTAATTAGCTTGAGGTTTTGGGGAGCACATAATGTAGTGAAAGCGTTCAGGGAAATGACTGGTTCAACTTTGGGAGGGTTGGAGGGTGGGGTCATGTAAGTGGGTTCATGTGACTCAGCCACAGGGGGGGGCTCAACATCGTCTTCCGAAACATCCTCATAGATGGCCATAAAAATATTTTGTTCCTTATACTTGTGCCCAAGAAAATATTTGTCATCACAATTATAACAAAGACCTTTGAGTTGGCATTCAACCATTTCTTCCCTGGTCAATTTCTAGATATTTAGTGGAGTGGAAGGAGGAGTGGGAGTGACCGGTTTAGGGCGAGGAATAAAGGAGGGTTTTCAGGTTTGAGAAGAGAACCTGTTGTGTTTCGTCAGTTATTTTGGTAGCTTCCTTAGATATTTTAGTAGCTTCCACCCAACTCTAAGGTCGAGCCATGAGGACATGGGCATGAATCTCATCCTTGAGGCCACTGATAAAAAATTATTGAAAAAAATCATCATACATGTCGTTTGTATGAAAATCCAATCGCTCATAAGAGGCTATAAAGTCTTCCATTATGCCATATTGTTTCAACTTTGTCAAACAACCTAAATGGTTGGTTTCAATTTCAAAGCGTTCATAAATATTTGCCACAAATTGTGTCCAAGCCACATACCCTTGGCGATCATTTTTTCTCCATTTCCACCATTGCCAATGTTCTTGATCTATATGGAGAACACCATATTGGAGTTTGTCCAACACATCTGTAATGACATACAAAGAGAAATAATGTTCCATTTGAGTTACCCAGCCTGTGGGATCCAAGCCATCAAATTTGTTCACATCCACATGCAAAAGGCATAGGTCACGGTGAAAGTGATGGGGATGAAAAGTCTGGGAATTAGAGGAAGTTTCACCTTCGGAGTGAAAAGATGGGTCAAAGGAGGGAAGATCTGCAGGGATATTCAGCTTGGTGCAGATCATGTTAGTGAGGGATGCAAGCTAGGTATCAAGGTCCCATTTTATGGTTTCCATTTTGGTGTCTATGGAGGAATGCATGTTTTTATTGATGAGGGAAAAATTGCCACTGAGCTACCTCACTTCTTGTTGGGCTTCTGTGAAATTAGAGGACAATGAATTGAAGCGATATTCCAAGTCTTTGCTACTGGTGTGGGCCATGATGAAGAGGGAAAACTAAAAGGGACGAATGGGACCACACATAAAATGGGTTATGGGTGAAGTGTATAATGAAGATCATGAGGATGAGGGGAATCCAATGGAGTAAGGCCAAAATAAGGGTGTTGGAAGGGCGTCGGGTCCATGGGAAAAAGAAAATTGCTGAAAAATGATAGGTATGACTGCGATAAGGGAGAAGATAGGAATCCAATGGGATAGGGCTCAAATAATGGTGCCAATAGAATCCAGACATTTTTTTCCCCCTCATATGGAGTTATACTCCAATCTGAAGATCACTGTAGTGTTGAAATGCCCAAATTCTTAACTAGAAGAAATGTGTAGTTATTTCGCAACCTGAATGCAGGATGCACAATTGCGTGGCAATAGATCTTGTCTATTCTATTTTTGTTTCCGTCCCAAGGGTTAGGGTATGCAGGGTGTCTACAAACAAGGGTTTTCCCTGTGTTATAGCTCTCTGATATACACCAACTAAGGAGGCTATACTATGACCTTAGTTGTACTACCCGACTACCCAGCTGTTGCACATCAAAATTCCTCACTTCGACAATGTCACATTCTCATTGTCGTAAGTGTTGTAATTGTCTCACTTTTGTTGCAAGTGTCGCATTATATTTTTCTAATTGTCACATCACGAGTGACACCATGAAAGCACTTGCTAAAACCCCAAAAACATGTTAGAAGAAGAAAACCCATCATCTGATAGTCAAAAAAAATGTTTTTCTAGGGAATTGTTCATCTTGGTAACTTTTTGGAAGAGCAACACTCCCCTGCTCATACATAGGGAGCGCTAGTGCTAATTTTCCATCTCAGGGGGAGTGTAGTAGTGCTCTGTTGCCCATTCTAAGGGAGCGCTGAGTTGGTTGAGGAAATCTTGAAAGAAATCCCATTTTCTTCTAAAGACATCTATGGATGGATCGAGTTGGTTTGGCTCGAATCTAACTCCAGGGATACATCTAAGGGAGATATCACAACTATTTGATCCATATCCTCAACTAATTCCAAATATACCCAAGGTAGTTGAGCTTCTCAAAGCTTATAAATGGAGGCAGTCCGATGAAAAAACAGAGAGGAGAAAATTAGCAAAGCATTGCTATTTTGATTGTGGATCTTTCGAGAAAGGGTTGGACGAGGAGGACTTGGAGAGGATGATGCAACATTATCAGAATATTGTAAGTTCCCTCTTGAAGTTCTCATCTAATATACTTGGCCTATTTCCTTCAAGTATGTGGTTTCATGTGCTTGTCTATGTTTAATTTGATTTGCATAGATGAATTTTCTTTACCTAATCCATTAGAGTAGAAGGAAGTCACTTGTTTCTCGTTGTTCATTGCAAGTACTGATTTGTGCCAGGAATTGGATCAAGCTTGCGGGTATGAACAACCATGAAAACCGTCATAAAAAAAGTACATCCTACTTTACCTTCTCCTCTCTTTTTCAATAAGAAAAATGAGTTTATAGGAATGATATTTTCCAAATAATTGTTTATATCTTGGTATAAGGGTCATTAATCTGAGTGAAAGTTCACCTGTCCACAGGGGAATATTTCCATAACAGAAATTGGCAACTCCAATGGCAAGCGAATTTTCAATTTTTTATTTCCTTGGTTCTTCCATGACCTTTGTCTCTCCTTAAATCCTATTTGTTGATTTAATCTGTCTTTACATCTCTTTTGTCTTTGCTAAGTTATCTCACAGAGCCTCTTACTGAATTTTCCTGAGTTACTGAGCTTTTTGAGCCTTTTTCTCAAACTTTCCCTAGAACTAGCGCCCCTCTACAGTTCAAGTCAAAGAGTTGTTACTTAATCAACGTTCCCCTAGAGTCTACTTGGAAACATTGCAGTGCTTCGGTGCTTTAGTTACCAGAGCGTCGATTTTCCTTTCTTTGGGAAATTTCAGGATTTCTTGCTTGTTGGGTATAGTCTTTGGATCTCTTTCTCTAACTCAGATCTTATTTTGTTTGATCTTGTCTTATGTTTGACTTAAAATTGCTACCTTTCATTATTTTTAGTCCTTATTGAGTTTGTGTTTCCTTATTGAAAAGTCGACCATTCTCTCTCAAAATTGGTTTCTTTTTTCCACTCTTCTCGATTATTTGATTGATTGGAGGTTTTCATAGGGAATATCATTGATGAAATATTGTTGGGCGCAGGCCTATTTTGAGAAGGAAGACCTAATTTTGGAGTGCAAGCAATATGTGGCAAGAAAACAACATGTAGAAAAAGAAGGAAAAACAACATGCAAGAGGGAAAGCAATGTGGCGAAAAGGTAGGCAAGCCTAACCATGATGAGGTTAGGGTTTTTGAAAAATATTGTAATGGATATAAGCCACAGAATAGTATAAATAAGGACCTAGGATGTATAGGGTAAGAGGTTGGTCATGAGTTGTTGATGGTTATTATGATTGTTGAGAGATTGTCGATTGTAATAAGGTTGTAGCAGAGTCGAGTAAGGTATATTTTGAGGGTTAGGTCATAGGATGAGGAGACTAGTGTGATCTAGTCCACCTCATAGAGGTTCCTTAACCTCATCATGATTGTATTATTGAATATTTAATGCACGCAGTGCCATATTTTGCAACATATTAAATAAAAGAGCAGAGAATCCAAATCTTTGTGGATGTAGCCCCAGGGGGGGTGAACCATGGTAAAACTTGTGTTATGTGTGATGTTTCTTGAATGCTTACTTTTGTTAATGATTATCTTATGAATGAATGATTAAATAGATGTATTAGAATGCATGCATAAGGCTAAAGATGAATGAATCCTAGAAATACTTAAATCAAGACCAAGTTTAATGAATGAAGAAGGAAGAACACAACCACAGATCCTCACTCATGCATAGACTGCAAACACCTGGGTATTGGAGTCACCCATAAAATCTATCTTGGGTGAGACTACATTGTGCACTATGTGTGCAACGTTGCCTTCTGGTTTACTAGGAGGGACGATAGTTTTTGAGGGATTTGTTGGAAACCCGTTGAGATTCGAACCTGGGTCAACCCAAGAAGTGAAAGAATAAACCAACAAATCATTTTGTTGCCGGTTGGAACTGCATAGGATTGAGTGGATGAGATTCATGGAAGAAACACATGGATAATGAAGGTATATAAGAGAATGTTCAGAACATGGAATCCAATGAAGGCGAAGATCGAAAGATGGTTGAAAAAAAAGGAAATTGAGTTTGTATAGAAGGATAAAAGAAACCTTAAGTTATCATCGTGCAAATATCTCGACAAATACATGTTTAGCGACTTGCATGATGTATTTTATGAGATTTGTTGCATTTGTTGCAGGAGTGGTTATTAAGATTAAAAGACAACCACCCTAGAAATAGAATCAGATAGTTGGAGTGGAATCCTGTGGATATCGTGCAGTTATAGCAAGTTAATAACAAATTTACACACACAATAGATTTATGGTTAAATAATATTGTTGCAATATTTATCAACGATTTTGCAGTAGATGTCACGAAGTCTTACACCACAGCAGAGGATGATTTTATAAAAGGACCCAGAGGTAGGTACATTATATCACTATATAAATCAATCAATATTTTATTGTATGGTATTGGTGTGATTACCATGGAATCAGATAGCTAAACTTCCCTGCGTGAATGGGGGAACGGGGGAAGCACTGATAGGAGGTGGAGAAATGAAGGTGGATATGGATAAGGGAAAGAAGGAGGCAATGGAACCAATCATGATGGAGGAAGACCAGATAAAGTAGATAATGGAAATATATGGAAAGACGCGGAGTGAAGCACCCTACCAATATAAGATGAATAACAAGAAGAGAGCCATAGCTGATAGAGAAGGATTGGAAAGTGAGGAAGAAGAGGTAGAGGATCTCTGGGTTGTGGAGTATATTGAATAAATCTTGCGCACAACATATGAAAAGAAAACAAAAGGTCTAAGGTTAGGGAAATAAGGAAGAACTCCAATCTAGATCAATGTCAGTGTGAAACCTACAACCCCATGTGTGACTAATACACCAGAAAGAACACCAACATTTAGAAAATCGAATTTCGGTGGAAGAAAATAAATAGGACAGGGATCCAATCAAAGAGAATCAACTAGGGGAGCCAGTTCAGGAAGTAACAGTCAATTATCTACACCATGTGGAGGAAGTAGTTCAACACAATTCAAAATTACAGGACATGATCCCACGATTAGATTACCAGAATTTTGGGGAGAGGCATCAAAGGACCCCAAAAAGCACTTATTCATCTGTGAGAATATTTGGGAAGCAAAGAAAATCACCGATGAGGACACAAAACTCACACAGTTAGCTATCACGCTAAGAGACCGCACACTGGATTGGTACATGAGCCTAGATGTAAACAATCCACCGTGAGTAACAAAGACTATTGCAGATGTGAAAAAATTATTGATAAATGAATTTCATAAGCCCAACTCAAGGGACCAGTATACGAATGAAATGATTGAAATCGAGCGAAAACCAGGTGATTCTATTTGGGAGATTGATTATAGGGTTAAACGTTTGAAAGGTAAGTTGAAGTATGAAATTACTAACATGCAACATAGGCACTTATTTGTGAAATCACTGTTACCACACTTAAAATACCCGTTAAGACAACAAAAGTTCCAAAATTAGGCAGAGGGTTTGTAGGCAACCTTACAACTGGAAGAAAACCAGTATCAAAAGACAAATCCAACAATAGAGGAGATGAAGGAGGATCTGTAGAATCTAACATTCCAACTTAACCAGAATAAGGGAAAAGAGAAAAGAGAAGTTGTTTGGTGTACCCTATGTAGGACAAAAGGATGCCATAAGAACAAATGTCCAACTTTCACACACTCTATGGCAACAGGAGTACCAAACCCTTTTCCAACAGGAGGAGCATGGTGCGAGATTTTTAAAACACATGGGCATGATCGATATCATTTTCCAATGATGCAGAAGTATAATACAGTACCCAAAAGTTCATATTGTAATTTTTGCAAGTCAGTGGGTTATGATGATAAGGATTGTAGGATGATGGAACTGATGAGAGAAAGAACTTTAGATACTTATAGGGTGCAAGAAGAAATGATGACAGAACAAGTTGCACCTCAGTTCAACTAGGTACCACCACCATACAATAATGCGCAACAACAATATAGTATTGCGCAACCATAATACAATAATGTACAACTGCAATACAATAATGCACAACCACAATACAATACTGTGGAATCATACTACAATAATGCACAACCATAGTATAACCCTGCACAGTATAACCAGGTACCTCAGTACAACACACCGTGAGGAGATCGAGGTGGAGACATGGTAGAGGAGGATTGGACAAGGCATAGGACTAGTAGTGTGTGACAACTGCTAACAACCAGGAAATTATGCAAGGGATTTCCCACTTCCACCAACAACATGTATGAACTGTTGCGCAGCAAACCATGACACAAAATATTGTCCAACACTCTTGGGAAAAATCCAAGAAAAAAGGAACCAGAACAACCAAAATATCCAGTGGATCTCTGTAGAAGCCAACGATGATGGGAGAAACATCAATATAGTCAGTTGAGGAGGAGCCAAGACAGGAATTGATGCAGTAAAAAAAGATCCAATGCAACACCAATGGGTTAAGAAGAATATTGAACCACATAAGTAGTTTGATGCACAAAAAGAAAAGGAAACATTTAAGGAGGCCAAACAAGAGTTTCTCATGCAAAATGTGGTGTCTACATCAGTCATGCAATAAACTCATAACTCAACAATGTACGAGATGCCCTCCTCAATGGACCATACCAGGAAAGGACAACCTTTAGAGAAAGTAAGTACCATAAAAACGTTTTTGCAATCCTGTGATAATTTATTGAAGGACCCATCATCTATGAAGATATTACAAAATCTTCTATAAAGATGTAACACAAATGTAAAAGGAAAATTAGAGCAGAAGACTGTAAATCATCTCCATATAAGAAGAAGGACAAGCAAGGAATTCAGACTAAATGCTAATATTGGGGACTTCAATATGAAAGATATTATACTAGACTTAGGCTCTAAAGTAAATGTCTTACCTAAGAAGACATGGCAGTGCATGGGAGAACCCACACTAGGCTATTCACGTGTCCAGTTGAAATTAACAAATCAACATAGAGTGTTACCAATTGGAAGGCTTAAAGGTGTGACTGTATATTTGGATGGAGTGTGCACTATGGAAGATTTTGAAGTAATAGAGATAGTATATGGAACAACACCTTACCTATAATTGTTTGGATTAGATTGGGCATTTGATAACCATACTATAATCAACCCGAAGACAAGAAAAATAAATTTTGAATCAGGCGACTATAGATTCATTGCACCATTGGATCCTTTAGAAGGAGAAATGTTTGTAAAGCCCACTTGTTTGGATCTGGAAGAAATAAACCAATTGTACAGAACCACTGCGCGAGAAGAGGACTATGTTAACCCAACTGCAGATGGGGTACTCAAGAAGAGAAGAATTACATCATGTGCTTCTAACTTAGACATAGGTTTGGAGAATTGGAAACAATGATTACATGAAGTTTCCACAAGGAGGTGTGCAAAAATAGATCGCGTAGTAAGATGGGTTGGTACAGAGATAAGAGAACCTCCCAGTTTTCATGGGCTAAATGACTTAGAGGGATTCTTGACAAAATATGAATAGGAAGTATTAGAAAATCATAGGATCTTAGCCTTGGATATTGCATTTAAGGAAACATTTGCAAGATGGTGGGGTGTGCACAAAGAAACAATTCAGTATTGGTATCAGTGTAAATGACTACTACGCATTAGATTTGGCACAGAGCAGGGGAGAAATAAAATGCAGAGATATGGTGGACAGGGAAAACCAATGGAACACTTGGAGAAGTGCAAGGCATAATGAAGGACGACACCACCAGAGGAATGGACTCATCACTTTATCCATACATTGGAAAGAATCCCAGGGAATTAGTATATAGATCAGAAGATGCACAGAGGCACTACAGAATGGATAGGATTACAACATAGTTTTGTATTAGCCTTCTCATTTGAACATGAGAACCCCAACATTGATTCAACGTTGAATCTGATACAGGGAATGATATTTATTGATGAACCAAAGGTTGAAATCATGACAAAATATCAACAACAAAACATACAGACAGTCAAGAACTACTCTCATGCTATCATGCTGAAGAGGAAGAACTAGATGAAGATTATCCATGCAACATTTAGATTACAGATATTGAAGGAGAAAGAGAGGTGGAAGGTCCATCTCTGGAGTCATAAGTATTTGCTGCACCAATCAAAGTTAATAAATTCAACAATGGGACGAATGACAATCCTAAAATGGCAAGTATTGGAGACTATTGGGATGAACAAATAGTAGAAAAAATAATAGAGTTATTTCGTGAATATAATGACTTGTTTCCAACAACCTTTACATAGATGAAAGGAATAGTAGGGGAGCTAGGTGAGATTAAGATACCCCTCAAACCCGAGGCTAGATCTGTTAGGAAAATACCCTACAGATTGAATCCAGTGTATAATCAGAAAGTGAAAGAAGAAATTGACCGAATGTGGGAAGTTGGTACTATAGAACCAGTTGAGGAATCTTAATGGATCGGTCCTATGGTAGTCCAAGAAAAGAAACAAGGGGGGATAAGGATTTGTGTAGATCTAAGGAAACTTAATGATGCATTCTTACATGACCCTTTCCCTATCCCTTTTACAGATGAGGTATTAGAGAATGTGAGAGGCCAGAAAGCATATTCATTTACAGATGGATTCTCAGGTTACCATCAAATCAAAATAGCTCCAGAAGACAGGTATAAGACTATTTTTTCTACAGAATGGGGATCCTACCAATATACAGTCATGCCATTTGGGCATAAGAATGCACCAACCATTTTTTCAGGAGTAGTCATAGTTGTGTTTAAGGAATTCATACATCAATCTAGAAGTATATATGGATGACTGGATTGTCTGTTAAAAGACCATGTAGAAGTGTTAAGACTCATGTTGGAAAAATGCAGGCAATGTTAGATCTCATTAAACATTAAGAAATGCATTTTTGGTACACCTTTTGGAATATTGTTGGGAAATATAGTGTGTAAACAAGGTTTACTAGTAGACCCTTCTAAGATTGCAGTCATTGTAAATTTACCACCACCAAAGTCAGTGCACCAGTTCAGGAAGTTTATAAAGGGGTATGCACAGATTACTACACCAATGGAAAAAATGTTAAAGAAGGACACCATATTTCAGTGGAATGAGGATTGTCAGCAAGGATTGGACACTTTAAAACAAAAAATGGTAACAAAACCTATACTAGTGTTTCCATATTGGGAAAAGACATTTCATGTGCACATAGATGCATCAGCCATAACCCTTGGAGAAATTATGGCACAACCAAGAGCAGGGGACTTAGACCATCCTATAGGCATTGCAAGCAGAGAGTTGTCAAAATAAGAGAAGAGATAAAACATCACATAAAGAGAAGGCATATCCATGGTATATGCACTTTAGAAATGCAGGCACTATTTACAGGGTAAACACTTTAAAATGTTCACATACCATTTTGCTCTCAAATATCTAGTCAAAAAGCCAGTGTT
>ML790822.1:91285-139685 GCA_009831015.1 Picea engelmannii | reverse complement strand
TCAAGAATTTGATTTTGAAGTGATATTCAAACCAGGGAAGTTGAATGCAGGACCTGATCACTTGTCAAGGGTAACCAATGGAGAAGAACCTACTAACTTGGAAGACAACTTCCCTGATGCACAGTTGTTTTTAGTACAGGTAGTTGATGAATACTTTGATTATATTATTGAATAATTAAGAACAGGGGTTTCACCGCACTGTGCAGAAGAAAAATATGGTAGTCAGAGTTTCAGACTATCAACTTATTAAAGGACATTTTGTTGATTAAGGTCGATTTTCATTGATGTCAACCCTTGAAGAAAGCTCTGCAAAACAAAGGTTTGGGTAATGGACCCAAGATTGTTTGATGTAAAGATGTTTATTGTCATGGTTTATAAGACATAAATATGGATGAACTCCAAAGTGGTCCCCTTATGGTGAAAGCCCTCACAGGAAGACGCTTTGCAGAGTAAGAGAACCCATGCTTAATTGTGGAATAATGAGATGAAGGATAGTGAATTTGTAAGGGAAACTATCCTATAAGGATAGTTCTTGTCATTCCATTTCCAGTGGTATGTTGAATGAAACAGAACTCCTCACTGTTAGAGAGTTATGACCATGTGAAGTTGGAGAACCCAGGTTTGGGTAATGGACCCAAGTTTGTTTGATGGATAACGGTATGATTTTTGCTATATTTGAAGGTAATACTATTCTATATGGATAGTACATTTCATTCCATTTCTGGTGGTATGTGGAACGTCACATAACTCCTCACGGTTTGAGAGTTATGGCCATATGAAGTTGGAGGACCCTCATATGTCATCTAGAAGCCCCAAAACGTCAAAGTAGTCAAAGTGGTTTAAGATATTTTAGAAGGTAAGTAATAAAGTGAAGTGATGAGTGTATGATAATTCAAAGTGAATACAAAATAAATTATTTAAATAATAAATTCAATGGAGAAATTAGAAGTGGGTTAACCCTAAAATAAGGAAAGTGGGCAAAGTGACCTAGAAGATGTTTTTAAGGAAGCTACTTGAAGAGTATAAATAAGAGGCAAGGCTCTCTCATTTAAGACACACTTGAGAATATTGAATATCTATAGTTGTATGAGGTAATCAAAGGATATCTAAGCCGAATTTCTAAGGGAAGGTGAAGAAAAGAAGGTTGGAGTTCAAGGAAGGATAAATTCTTTTGATGGTGCTTTCTAAGGTATGTCATTTACAGGTCATCTCGGCATTTTCGCTATAACCTTTTTTCTATAATGATTCAGACCTTTAAATTTCTATTCCATTGAGAAAACATATCCAAGTATCTGTGGCAAAAAATTCATATTGTGTGTCGTTGTATTTTTGGAGTTACACTCCGTGGAATATAGGGTTTGTGGGTAGTCCTGAAACTAGTCTAAATCAGGTGTTTCCGGTAAAAATGTCATAAATTCTTCATAACATATCCAAATTAAGTAATACCAAATGTGTTGGTTAGATTACAGTCCTAATGGTTAAGAACATGTGTTTCCTCTTAAGAGGTCACAGGTTCAAATCCAGAGGGGGGTAGGGTATGTATACCTTCGTAGACTTTACCAGTCAAATCGTTGGGCGGAGGGGGGTCCCTTGTCCCACAAACAAGGGGGTCTCATACACCAATTTGGTGTGCTGGCTTGGTCATGACCTTAAAAATATATTATTATTATTATTAGTATTTTTTGTAACAGTTTCATATCGATTCAATAAATATTACGTGTGGTACACGCTCTACAAGGTCGCTCTCTAGAATAAGCCAAAATTCAGCAAGGTATGCCATTTTTGCTATAACTTCTTTTCTGAGAGGTTTCAAGTAGTGACACCTGGTGGAATTGCACAAAACACACAGAAGAACATTGTGTATCAGTTTCAAATTTTTATTCATTATAGTTACAAAGTTATGATTATTTCAAGTTAGGGTTGTTGACTAATCCAAAACTAGTCATGTGAGACTAAAGAAAAGTTTGATGAAAATGCTAGTCTCTTGTTGTTAAAGTTAAGGAAGGTTTGCAGGTATGTGATAATATACACCAGGTCTATTATAGAGTTACAAATCATTTTTTCATTTCTTATTCACTCTATAGTTATTGGATTATAATGCTTCATTGATATAACACTTGGATTATATGTTTAAAAAGGATTAAATTGCTCTATTACTGATTCACCCCCCCTCTCAATAATCCAACACATTTTTACAAAATGGGCGCAGATAGCATTTTGAGAAGGTGTGTATTGGAACATGAAAGGCCTAGAATTTTAGTAGAAGCTCATGAAGGTATAGTTGGAGGACACTATGCAGGTAAATATACCATGCAAAAGGTATTGTTTGCAGGATTATGGTGGCCAACAATCCATAAAGATGCCAAGGAATATTTCCAGAAGTGTGATGCCTGTCAGAGGGTTGACAAACCCAACATAAGGGATGAGATGCATCTAAGACCATAAGTGACTTTGTAGGTATTTGACAAATGGGCAATAGACTTTGTGGGACCTATTAATCCACCAACAAAAAGGTCAAGAGCTAGATATATCATTACTGCGACTGAATACTTAACAAGATGGGTAGAAGCAACACTAGTCAAAGACTGTAGCACGGAGATAGTAGAAAACTTCTTATTTGAGAAAGTGATCACCAGATTTGGATGTCCCAGGATTCTGATGAGTGACCAAGGCACTCATTTTATCAATAATACCATCAAGTCTATGAATGAGAAGTTTGAAGTCTATCACTAGAAGAGTACACCATATCATCCTCATGCAAATGGAACAATAGAAGCTTTCAATAAGATCTTGGAAAATGCTCTGGCTAAAATCTACAATGTCAACATGGATGATTGGGAATTGAATATACCAACAATACTATGGGCATATAGTACCACATGTAAGAAGTTCATAGGACAAAAAATATTCAGATTGGTGTATAGGCAAGAAGCAGTGATGCCATTAGAATTTCTAGTACCCAGTTTGTGCGTAGAAGAAATTACCAACATGACAGAAAGAGGCACAGTACAGGAGAGGTTAAGTCAACTAATGGAAATGGAAGATAACAGGATTCTAGTAGGATTTCACTAGGAAGTACAGAAAGCAAGAGACAAATCTTGGCATGAAAAACATATTAAAAACAAGAGTTTTAAGGAGGGAGACCTAGTTCTGCTCAATGACGGTAAATTTTTCCAACACCCTGGTAAGTTTAGAATGCATTGTCTAGGGCCATATGAAGTAAATATTGTCACAAATGGGGGATCTTTACAACTAAAATACTTGGGAGAAACATAACTGAAAGGGATGATCAATGGTAGTAAATTGAAACTGTAAAGGGACAGTCGACCTACGAATTCTTAAAAGTTACAATGTAGTAGTAAAATCATGTATATAGTTTACCATAGTAGACATTAGGAAAGAAAACCCATAAAAAGAAAGACAAAAGTAGAAAAATAAGAGAAGGGAAGAAAAGGGTAGAAAAGAAAAAAAATACAAACTACTGGGAAATATCATGCGCAACAGATAGTGGAATCAGCGCAAAAAAAAAAAAAAGTGATCGCGCGCAGCATATGGTTGACATGAAGTAAAAAACACACACTAAGGGAAAAGTCATAACAGAAACATGTGACGCACCAAAAAAGTGCAGTGCACCAGAAAATGGGCCAACGATCGAAAAATAAAAAATCGGTTGTCGGGGTAAAAGGGCGTGAATTGGGAATTTATGAAATTGTATGAAGCGTACTCGACAAGAGTCAATGCATTAATAATTTGTTGAGTACTCAACACAACCTAAAATTTTGTGACCATTTACTTTTTGGGTACCACTCGATCTTTTGCATTGACTATTTTCACTTCAATATGAAATCGATACCTTTGCTTATCTTATATATTTCATGTTTGAATTATTTAAAGATTGCTTGAACATGCAACAACGAGTCATCTTAACTATGAAAGAGACTTAATTACTACTCAAGGAATCAGTGACCCAAAATTTTCCCCGACTCACTTGAGAAATTCAACATCGGTGAAAGTTAAAGTGGCGAAAATCATTTGGGAAGTCAAAGTAGTTGAATGCTGACTTTCATCGACGTCGGCCGATGAAAGCGTTTCTTTATTATGAATAAACCTCGGTAAGTATTTTTCCGAAGGCCGATCCATTCGGTTTTGGCAGAAATATGTAATAGTAAGTGCTACGCAAAAGGAAGAGTGACACCGCCGATCGCCGACACCTGAAACGTTTTCGATGACAAAAGCTCATAAAGATGAAGGCCCATTGAGAAGCTATATACCTAAACTTTCCCCCAATCACCAACCTCGATATCATCGGCGTCAAAATTTTTATCAAGAGAATATCAATATAGGTATACACTTTGATAGTAGTCGATCCCCGATCTATACGCCGGGGTGATGTGATGTGATGAGACATTTAACCCCTAACTGCGTCAAGTATGCCACATTCAAAGATATTAGTTAATTCATAAGATCGTGCATTAGTTACTAATTCGTGTGTGAATCAAAAGGAATTGTTAAACCCACTGATACAATGCACCTTCCTCCGCCGTCAACCATTTAATATTTATCTGCAGAAATCTGATAGTAGTTTATTTTGAATCTACATTCATTACTCGTATTAACTAATTGATATGACTGGTAGTAACTCTCCATTTATATCCTATATGATTCATTGTGTACGATCTTATTCTGTGCGGTAAGAAATTCAGGACAAACAAAAGAGAGAAGTTAATAGTCCGGAGGAAACATCCAAAGATCAGTGAGTATTAAATAGTTTTCTTAGCAAGCATTATAGGTATGTATCTGCTAATGGTTCTTATGTTCCATTTCTATTTTTTTTAGATGTCCTCACCCAACGCTACTCTGTATACATGTTTAAAGGGTATTTTAATTTGTAGGGACAATGCCTCCGAAGAATCCCTCCACCAGGAGATCACCGAGAGCCCCAAAACTACAAGAATCAGAAGTAGGAGAGGGCTCCTCCCTAGCAGTTGCAAGACAATTAGAGTTTGCTTCCAAGTCAGTGCCCATCATTAAGACAATCACCAAGGAGGCCTTTGTCTAGCCCCCATCTTTTGAAGACATAGAGGCAAGTATTGGAGCCAAGATGGCATTTCTTCGTTTGGAAGAAGTTTTTAAGAAAATCAAGAAGGAAGAACCCCTCGAATATACCCCACACAACGATCCTGATACAAGGAAGCTCGACGATGAGGTCCTCCCAAATATTCGCAAGGCTTATCTACACATGGTGGTAAGTCGGTCTCCATTCTTTCCTTGCATTGAGCTCCCGAAGTGGGTTATTGACCACACTGATGCACAAATTTTTTTGACTAATGATGATAACGATGAATGCGTCGGGGTATTCCTGCCATCAAAGGTTCAGAGTTACTATAATCTCATAGATGAGCTAAAAATGAGCATTAATTTCATCCTGAGTTTCTATGCGTCACATGATACCAGCAAAATCATGGCGTCTTGGTGGAGAGAAGACAAAAAATTCAAGAATCAGACTGTTGGTTGGTACCCAACAATCAATCTTAGGGAACCATACATATATATCATGTCTCTACTCTACAGGTTACATGGGGAGAAAGACTGCTCCTTATTTTCAGAGGCTTGGATGCCTCTGGCTTTTACAGTCTCCATTTTAGGCACAGGCTTCAATTAGGGTGCCATCATCTCCAAACAGTTGAGCACCTGCATAAGACAAGCTCAGATGTCGAAGGAGGGAGATACCCCTGCCTTCTACATGGCCTCATATCTACTGGACGTCATCTGCACCAGGAACGCTTTTGCTGGGATGAACCTGAATTGGCACTCTTCGGAGCTTGCGGTCCATGTATACTTCAACATCCTATGGGAAAATAGGTACAAGAAATACTATGTTGTTATCTGTGATCAGTTTATTGCATGCATTTACTTCTTTCTCTTTAGGAAAGAATGCCCTAGATTGTCAGATGAAGTAAAGAAGGTTATAGACAAAATTTTCCACTGGTATTTAGATGAATGAGAAACCTAAATCAGGGTTTTCGGTGCCACAAGGGCACCCCACTTATTACCCATTTATGTTCCCGACCGGCTAGTGTTAGGGGAAATTTTCTATCAAACCATCCTGCAAGGATACAATGCAACTTTAGTAAAAGACAAGAAGTGGGATTTCATACTGTATGGGTTTCATATCAACTTTTGCATGGTCAAAGAAACCACACATGCTAAACAACTTGGGCTAGGTCAATTGGAATTTTGGTTCCAAACTGGTCGATTTCTCAAACACGATCCCAAGGGATTGGTCCTATAGTACGTGTCACATGTATCATCTTGTTGGCCCTATGCCCATGATCGGTTTGAGGATGAAATTTTCACTGAGAATACTCAAGACTGGAATGTGGTGGCATCCAGGAAAGTTGATCCTCAAGGAACCAGGTTTAGATCTATAAGCTACGAAGAACAAACAACATTTTTGGAGCAGAAAGCTCAAGAGATCGACAGGACTTGTCAAGGAGCAGTAACATATGAATTGGATGAAGGAAAAAGTAATCCCCAAGGAGACATTGAAGCCATGGGAGTTCATCAGAAATCCCTGATACACATCAGGGATTCCCCTAAAGTTCAAACTACACTGGAGATGGCAGAACTCTTGTACCAACAAAATCAATTGCTAATGAAACGAATGCAGGATAACCCACACCTTACCGTAAGTCCTACGATTTCAACTATCGTCCAAAGTATCCCGATGGAGCCAATTGGCCCTAGCTCCTTAAATCCTGATAACACCAACAGATAAAATAACCTTGGATTCCCAACGAAATTGGTCAACTCCCCGGAAGGCGAAAGAATTCCTGCAGAGATAGGTCGGGTATCGATAGAAACACAAGCGCCTAATCCCCTGAGCAAAATTATACAAGTATACATTGATGAAGAAATTCCAGAGCCAACTCACAGATCCCTGGTGAATTTCCAAGAGGAGGAAATCCCCGAGAAAACCCCTTCCCCTAAGCCTGAAGTTCAAGTTCAAGACAAGGAGGTCTCGCAAAAGGAAGGAGAAGCCGAAAGAAACCTCATCATGAAAGACTTCAATAAATTGGAAACTGAGGCAGATCTGAGTGATGAACTCGAGTTTGAGGAGACAAAGAAAGAATCTTCACAAAAGGAAGTTGACAGTTCTACGACCGACAAGCAAGTAGGCGACTATTCTATACCTGACACCTATAGTTTACCCAGTATTCAAACCCTTGACGAGTGGCAAGTAGGGGTTGGATCTACAAGGCAAAGTGAGGAAGTTTGAGAGTCCACTCTTGAATAGATATACACCACTAGAATCCTAAGAAACAACCTCACATGGGGCAATAAATAGATACCTGAGATGGTAGATGAGGTAGCAGACATCTATGCAATCTCCTATGATTAAAAAAGAAAGGCCATCGTTCAAAGGATTGCAAAGAAAAGAAGGATCACCTTGGATCACTCCATCTTAGTAACTACAGAGGAGAACTTAATCAACACAGTAGACACTCGTACATCTGAACTGATTGGCGTGGGAAACTCCCTCTCTGATGCCACCCAGGATAGAGCCAGGAGGGATGAAAAATAATTAGCCACCACCCTAAAGGAGCTCGAACACTTGCGCCATCTGGTTGAGTACTACAAAAGTGATAAGCGAACCACTGTGTATCTGAAAAGTGAGTTCGGCGGAGTGTACAACGAGTTCAAGAAAGAAAGGCACTTGTTAACCGCAAATGTAGTTGAGTTCCAGGAAGACACTCTCATGGCACTCAGAATGTGCAAGGAGATGGAGCGATGGCATGAAAAGGCACAACAAGCAGTAGAGAGACTCGAATATATTGAGGTAGTTCAACAAGGTCGAGAAAAGGAAAGACATGGCATTTGACTGGTAGGAAAAATTAGTCTCGACTGCATGAAGAAATTTGTTGAGTACTGGGCTAAGATGTCCCAGGACCCACACCAAGAAATCCAAGAGAAATGGGCCAAGTGCCAAAAACATTGGGGTAAAATTAATAAAGTGATGAAGGATGTTGGTCTCCCCGAGTTCGACACTCCATATGAATTTATCAACCTAAGTGACGTGTTCAAGATACATGTCGAGCAAGACTCGCTATGGGATGAAGAGTGTGCAAGTTCACCGATGCAAAGCCAAGGCAAGTACAACAATTCTTGAAACACCCGATCAGAGGTCGATCCATGCTGCAATAGCTGAACTCCAATTTGGTGAAGTACCAAGCGCATGTAGTGGATATCAGAGGAGTATATGTTGCCCCTATGGAACAACACAGGTTCCCATGGGCTCAAACCTGTGAAGATTTGTTTATCAACTGGTCTGAATATGAAAGAAGTCACCCTTTTCAAGAGACATCTTGGGTGGACTGTTAAAGAAACTGTTGGATGATCACGCCACATGGCGATTTTTGTTTGGCTTGAACTATATTTAGTCGTTAATTACATTTAAACTTTATATTATAAATAGAGACATAGACCAATGAACAAAGGGTCGATGGTTTTTGTAAGAACTCTTTCTTTTTGGTTGTTAAGAATTATTTTGAGACTGCTATGAATTGAGAAGTCCTTTTGGACCAAAGACAAGTTATTTTCATTAGATGTATGTGATTGGACTTGGAGAAGAACTAATTCCTATCCCGTTCCATGAATGATGCAGTAAATGAGTAAGAGCAATTGATTATGTTGTCAAATTATCTGGTGCAATGTTTTGATGTTCTTTGCTTTAATGATGAAGATAAATTGTTATGTTGTTATGTGATGAATGTTATGGCAGATGAATTATTTTTCTTACCGTGACTTGATTACATGCGTGTTTTCTTTCTATTAATTAGTTTTTCTTAGACAGTAATTGAATGCTCATTTGGTTAATGTATTAGTACTAGGCCCTTTGGCATAGCATCATTGTTTCCATGTTTGAGCAGCGGGTTATCCCAAGCTCAGCCTCTTTCGAGTAGTTAAAAATCAACCCTGTTACTTGTCAAGTTGGTTTATATGGGATTTCATCTCTCAAACCAGTCACACCCAAGAGAAAATACAGAAAAGAATAGCCCTAACTGAAGGAAGATCCTTCACAAGAAAACACAAAGCCCATCAATAATTTGGTCGGATCGCAAAATCTGGAGAACCATTCCATATCAAACGTTTCAGAGTCTAATTGGGCCTCAGTGGTGGGTTTGGTTCCTACTGTTGAGTCAAGGGATTTAGGGCCCATAAACATAACCATCAAATAATATTCTCCAAGAATATTCAGGGAATTTATGATGCCCTATATATAACGAAAATGCGGGATGAATGAGACGCATTTTGCATTTGCAAACCCATGAAGCTATGGAGCACGAAGATGAGAGATGAACATGAATATTCAGAGATTGTAGAAGTTGAAGCTCAATCAAGGAAGGAAGAGCTACCCAAGATGGCATCTCCAAATTTCGGCGCACCTATGCAAACAACACCAAAAACACGCAGCATCCATAGGTCACCGCATGAAACTGCAGAGGTAGAACAAGAGTTTACACAGAGAGAGAGAATTGTCAATGTCGACACAATTCCTTCACCGCAAGTCGAACTAGTGAGAGCCACATTGGTAAAGGAAGAATATAAGGCCCCAATGACGACCAGGATGGATATCAATTCACACAACAGTACACAGGGCCATGACCTGTTATCCATAGGCAACCCACAACAACCTTCCAGGGTCGAAGCATCCCATAGAACGAATGGTAGGGACAGTGAAAAGACAGATTCTAACGGGACAAGACCACAAACTATGGTGGGTTCTACACAACAGGAGGAAGTACAACTCGAAGATATCATGGGGAAACCAAATTCAGGCAGGGAAGAAATAGAAATAGAGGTTGGGACCTCTAGCATGCTAGTAAAGGGAAAGGGGAAACAACCCATCGCGTAGTCCCAAAGAAAGAAGCCTGATGCCTCGATCATTTTACCGTGCATTCCAGAGGGGGTGCAGGCCACACCAACTCTACTGGGGAAAGTAGCTTGATGCCTCAATCATTTTACCGTGCATTCCATAGGGGGTGCAGGCCACACCAAGTCTATTGGGATGCGTCAAAAGGATAAGATAAGTAGACCACAATGTGTCTGACACCGACAAATTCCTATAATTTGTGCAATAGGTGTATATGGAGAGCCTAGGAACAGGGCCATTCAGAGATCCAATAATGTAGCCAAATCAATGGGTGACAGGCTTGGAAAACACAGGGATTCTAAATTTGCTGGAAATTCCCCACTTCAGAAGGGGAAAAGATGTAAACAACTGCATGAAGCAGTTGTTGGTGGTCCTCCATGGAGGATTTTTGTGGTTAGAAGAAATTTTCTCAATATACGTAGAGATAATTTCATTCATCACAGGTTTGTCATCAAATGGCTAGAAGGCCACATAGTACCTGGACGATAAAACCAAAGAAAAGGCTATCATGGAAGAGATGAAGAAGACGAATGGGATGGAAAGAGTCTCACGTAAATAATTATAAAACATATCAGTGATGTAACCACCAGGATGGAAACAAAATTGATGGCATGCAAATACCACAAGGAGGAGATCCCTGCATGGGTTGTCGCAACACCAACACAGTGGGAAAACGACACCATGCACAATTGGGCCCCATATTTATTGAATCTGTTCCTAGACAACTTCAAGGATGCATAGGACTTGGGAACAGAGTTCCATGACTCATGGATAATGATTTTGATAGCATTAATTGGTTGGAAAGAGCCTCCCTACTAATATTTTTGCGATAGAGTAGGAAGTTGTCGCGCAGCACGGTACACATCGATGGGAAGCACTTTGGATGCCAAGAGAAGAAGTGGAAATGACAACACTTTTGCTTGATACCTCAATGACATACAAGAGAGCATAGCCAACACATGGAGGATAACTCTAGAAGTTGTCACATAGTACCAAGGGATAGCCAACTTTAAGGTTACCTGACACAACAAGGGAATCCAAGCACACAGGGATCTAAAGAAAGAATGGCTACAACTTCGCTTTTGCATCAATGCAGAGGAAGTTGAAATGGAAATGAGAGACTGACAAGATGAATGGAAGATCCCAGTCATCACCAAGGACATGCCCAGGGGAAAAGAAGTGGAAGCAGGGTCGTACAAGACATCTGCAAGAGGCAACACATTGATAAATAAACCCACGTAGCAGGCGAAGCTAGGTCAAAATACAACGGCACAAAAGAAGGGTATCACCCCAAAGAAGGATGCACAGACATGAAAGAAGGACAATGCCCCAACGCAGGAAGAACAAGGAAGGGGGGCATAAGGACATAGGAAACCTTGTCAATAGCTACTCTACAAGAGATAGGGCCACCCAAATGGCCAATTATACATACAGGTGGGTCGTGCAAGAAGGCCAAGGCCCATAAAAAAATCCCAGAATATAAAATCACCAAGGATGATGTTGATCTCGTCGTAGAGAGAGTACAGGATCACACAGCGGAGGAGTTTGAAGAGGTCAAGAACCAAAGAGGAAGGATACAGATTGAGTTGGATAATATTAAACATGTCTTAGAACAGATACAAGCAACACAAATGCAATAAAGGGGAACAAAACCAATCCCCCGAGTGACAGAATTAGAAGATAGGACTGCGCGGAATGAAGAAGATGTCATCCAGACTGTAGTGCAAGCAAGTTCGAGCTTCCAAATAACAACAAATATGTTGCAAGTTGATGAGGTCATAGCCAAGACACCACTCAAAGACCTGGTGCAGGTACAGTTGGTATTGGATAAAATACCAACAAAGGCATTGTATAAGCTATAAGTCAGTGTCACATAGGAAGTGCAGTCATAAGCCAGAGCAGAGATGATAGAACTGGTGGTATAGAAGGTCAAGTTGGAGACACAAGAGGAGAAGAAACGTGCACATAACTTAGAGCAGAAGCTGAAGGAAGTCTTCACAAGAATTCTAGACAGCGTGTAGGTAGTCGTGAACAATGTCGAAGAATAGATTCAAATCATTGTGCAGATTCTCAAGGAATATAAGAAGGAGATTGAGGAACTTAAATAAAATTTAACACCAACTACTCCTCGTGAATTTACAACTGAAAGGGAACAATAGGAATCCCTACAAGTGGAAATTATGGAGAAAGAAGCTGAAAAGGTCACTCAACTTTTTGACAGGACCGCGCAGCTATGGATGATGTTGGAGGAAAATGATAGGGTCCAACAACTAGACTAGAAAGAGAAGGAGATCAACACTATAATTCAGGAGCTGAAGAAACCACAAAAGGCCATGAACATTACATAGCAGTTGAAGGGAGCGCAGGAGATGAAGACCTTGCAGACAAAATTGAAGACTGTGCAGAATAACAAGAAGGCCAAGAAAGCCTAGTTAGAACCTCTCCAGGAGAAAGAAACTCAAATAATTGTGGAACTCAAGGAGGAGAAGACCACAATGGCTCAGGACCATGCCGAGAGCGTGGGGTCTATCAAATAACATATCACAACGCAGACAGTATAAGAGATTACAGAGAGAGTTGCGCAAGCATGATTGAAAAGGGATAAATTAGAAGGAAATATTTAGAGCTTGACAAAGGTTGTTCACGGAGCACGCACCACCTAAGTGGCTCAGGATGAGCCACATGTCAGTGTTTGGGGCTTGTTGGGTGTACACCTATTTTGAGAAGGAAGACCTAATTTTGGAGTGCAAGAAACAGGTGGTAAGAAAGAAGCATGTAGAGAAAGAAGGAAAAACAGCATGAAAGAGGGAAAGCAACGTGGTGAAAAGGCAGGCAAGCCTAACCTTGATAGGGTTAGGGTTTTTTACAAAGATTGTAATGGCTATAAGCCATAAAGTAGTATAAATAAGGACCTAGGAGGTCTAGGGTAAGAGGTTGGTCGTGAGTTGTTGATGATTATTATGATTGTTGAGAGACTATCGATTGTAATAAGGTTGTAGCAGAGTCGAGTAAGGTAGATTTTGAGGGTTAGGTCACAAGATGAGGAGCATGGTGTGATCTAGTCCTCCTCATAGAGGTTCCTTAACCTCATCATGATTGTATGATTGAATATGTAATGCACGCAATGCTAGATTTTGAAGCAGATTAAATAAAAGAGCAGAGAAGCCAAATCTTTGTGGACGTAGCCCTAGAAGGGGGTGAACCACGATAAAACTTGTGTTCTGTGTGATGTTTCTTGAATGTTACTTTCTGTTAATGATTATATTATGAATGAATTATTAACTAGATGTATTAGCATGCATGCATAAGGATAAATATGAATGAATCCTAGAAATACTTAAATCAAGACCAATGTTAATGCATGAAGAAGGAAGAACACAACCACAGATCCTCACTCATTCATAGAATGAAAACACCTGGGTATTGTAGTCACCCATAAAATCTATCTTAGGTGAAACTGTGTTGTGCACTCTATGTGCAACGTTTCCTTCTGGTTTACCAGGAGGGATGATAGTTTTTGAGGGCTTTGTTGGAAACCTGTTGAGATCTGAACATGGGTCAACCCAAGAACTGAAAGAATAAACCAACACATATCTATTGTTTTTCTTTATCCTTGATCCCTTACTCAATTCATGAAGACTATAAAGCGTGACTTTTGGTTTCTTAGTGTTTTTCTTTGAGTGAATAGTTTGGTAGTTGTTTTTATTTCGGTCTCTTGTTTACTGATGAGAGTGTTTTTTTGTGTGTGTTTTTTTCTTCTTAATTTTTCAAATCACAATAGTGAACCTTTTTGTTATTAGTGAAAAAATGAAGCATTATATGAACATCTTATTTTTCATTCACAATCAAACAAAGAAATGTTTGTATGCATTGGTTTTGGATATTAAAAAGGTCTTCTTTATATTTTGGCAATTGCCTGAATTCTTGTTTGAGAACAAAATAGCATAAAAATTCACATTCTTGTGTTTGTTAGTGACAAAAAAAAAAAACTCTTCTCCTTCTTGTAGCTAGAAGTTCTTTGAAAATAAAGTCTGCATATCATTATTTTTAATTTTTTGTGGAGTCAAGTCACAAACATCATCAATTTCACTATCATTCACCCTTGTGTAACAAACAACCATGAAAATAAACGCTAATTAAAATTGAACTAGAAACTTTTATTTTTTGGATCTTTACACCAACAATAGACTAGGACTTGAGCTTTGGAATAGGCTGTGAGAGTAACTCTTCAAAGCATTCAAGACAAACTCAGAATCTTGTGATAGGAAGAGCAAATCCAACCTTCGTATAAGCATAGATGGGACCCCCTTCTCACACAGGGGTTAAACACGAGGTCGTGTGCAAGAGAGAAACGAATATTATCCTTCTGAGGCTTAACTAATCATAGTGGTACGATTGTATATTGGGGGTTATTATTGAGGATCAAATTTTTTCATTTGGTCTCGAAGCTTCATGAATTCTGAATCTGTTCGGGGTCCTCTAGAGTTTACCCGTCCATTTGTCCTCAGTTTTCTTGAAGAATTTCAGACCTGGTATCATGCCCATACATTCAGACTCGATTGTTGATTGTACCCACCCAGAGGCTGATTGTGAGTTGGTGTACTTAGTGGCCATAATATTCAGGGTCCTTACACGAGGTGATGGTGAAGGGAAATCTTTGTTGTACCTGGAATAGATGTTGTTCAAACTCACTCGGGCTCCTTGGAGGGTAACCTACGGGTAAAACCATGAAGGAACTTGCACCAAGGTGTAAGTCTTTTAAGCATGTTGCCAACGTAACTGGTCCACCCACTCATATCCTATCCCCTTCTCAATTTGATCACACGATGTTGGATTTCATCACCAACTAGTACGTTCATTGAGAGAAGACATTGTTTTGTTTGTTGGTTTTCTAAATTTCTTAACGAATGATGTTTGTTTACTTTAGTTGTCCTTAAAATTGGTATTGTGGCTAATAAAGGTATTTGTAGATCATTTAGGTTGCAAGGGTTTCCTCCATAAGGATATGAACCCATACCTCCTAACTCACCCGAAGACACTTACCGTAAAGAGGTCAAAAACTATACAGGCACTAGGAGTGTTTCCACTCCTTTGATAGAAAATCTTGAGAGAGATTTAGTTGCGGTTCAGAAAGATTCCACCCTTCCTACAAAACCAGCTTTGTAAATTCCTTACGATCCACTCCTTATCCGAGTGGACTCCTCAAGTAACATTGTAGTAGAATATCACCCTAGCATATTATCATGGCCACACGATCAACTAGACATGGAACCACAACAACCAACTTCCAACGAAGAATACACTACCCCTGTTCGCTCTACTAATATGGTAGATCCACAAAAAACTCTTGTTTTTCCTATGTGGAGAGATTCTTCAGGTAGGGATCTTTATGAAAAATTTAATTTTGACCCTCCACATACATCTACCACCACCAGTGCAGATGCATGATCGTTAGGTTAGCCTATTGACCATCCCTTCGAACAAACGATCAATACCGCTACCACTTCAGGACAAGTTAAAAGTGAAACAGGAGTCATGTTAACTAGTCATTTGCAAAGTAACTTGATTATTATGCCTACCATCGCTCTTCAAGCAACAACTTCATATACTCCACAAAACCTCGTTGGGACACCTTCACATCAAAGGATGCAAAACCATGCCATTCAAAAAAACCCAACTGCGAGACAAAATATGAAAACCCTTGTTCAATGGACAAATCCCTATTGAGGGGAAATCATCCTTCATCACACAAATTTCGACTCGGGGGAAACTCCCTTTTACTGGTCAAATCTCAGTTGCTACACAACCGATGGCAGGGGGACAATTCCAACCTTCATTTACTGGAAACCCACCACAATCTTGGGGACCACCCTAGGGAGGACTTTTTCATTAGCCACATCAGGGAGGATCATCAAACCCCAACCTGCAAGGAGGAATATTAAATCCAAATCCTTCTGGATTACATTATGGACAACCCTTCCCAGGGGTCTCGAATCCCACTTGGGGTCCTCAAGGCCAACCATATTTTCCTCTCCAAGGGAAAATTCCTTACCCTCCTCAAAATAGTCAAGCTAACTATCCTCCCCTAGGTTACACTGGTTATGCTCCCCGGGTCCAAATGGGTTTCCCTTCTCCTTTTATGAAAATCCCTCAACAAATGAATCCTACTTTTGTTGGTCAAAATCAACAGCATATGGGAGGACCTATTGGATACAACTATCCACCATAACCAGTTTATAGTCCTACTGGTGTTCTTATGCCAGACCAATATCATCCTCAAGCCAATCAACAGTTACCATTCTTATCCACTTTAGATCTACCGAATATGTCGATATTAACCAACGATCCCATATTACACTCTCCTTTTCGTCCATTCATTCTTGCCAAATTGCCTTATGATATTCCAAAAATTGACGACAAACCTAGTGAAGACCCTAATAATCATGTTATGACTTTTCATCTGTGGTGTTCATCAAATTCACTAATGGATGATTCTATTCGTTTACGTTTTTTCCAGTGTACACTTATAGGTTCAACGACTAAATGGTACATTGAGTTACAACGTGGAACTTTTAAATATTTTACTTCACTTGCTATGGATTTTCTCACCCACTTCCAATTACCCATCTGCTACGAAACTGCCACAAAAATTTTGACCTCCCTTCATCACATTAGCTCTGTACATATTTCTAATCATATTCATGAATGGAGACTATGGTGGTGGTTGATCAAAGCAACCATTCCAGACCAATTTTTGGCCAAATGGTTAACCAAATCTTTATTACCTCCTATTGCTCTAGATGTAGTCATGGGTGGTGTAGTCACAAAAGAGGAATCCATTGCTCATGCCCAGTATCTGGATTTTGTTTATTCTCAATCCGATACTTTATATGAATTGATTCCAAATGCTCCTCGTACATCAACCAATACAGAAAAACCATCCTCCATCCCTCGTTTGGATGGAGTTATCGGTTCCATCAAAACCTAGTCTGGTTCACAGTGGACCGGCACAACTAATCATTCAATAACTACCCCAGCTACCACGAAGCTCCACTCTCATTAAACTCCACCCCAACTCAATTATCCTAAGTGAATGGAGTCCAATCTGCTTCTCCACAACAATCCAAGGGGGGAAAGAAAATTAAGAATAAACCCAAGAAAAATAATAATCTAACCAAAAATCCAAAAACACAAGCACAAACACCTATTAATTAAAAGCAATTGCAGCGTAAACTAAAATTTTCATGTCTCGTTTGTGTTGAAGATCACTACACACGATCTTGTCCCCATCGGGATGAAGTTTCTAAACTTTTTAAAGGAAATTATCAACCCATTGTATTGACACATCCTTTTCCACAACAACAGTCACTGGTTGCACAAAATCCTGCACCTCCAATAGAAAGTAACCTAAGTCATCCTCCTAACGAGGAAGCTTCATTGAGTGCACACATTTATATGTTTAATGGGCTATATTTGAACACTTGCACTACGGCGTATGACACACCACCAAGTAAACCCGGTAAGGAAATTGTATCTACTGGGGTTGCACTGGATCCACCGTCCACTTCAGTTACTCCTCCGTCTGGACTGCTACAGATTGAGAAACCAAGTTTTGACTCTATCTTATGCCCACCCAAGAGTAAAATCCAAAAGTCAACCTCTAATCATAATTCTCGTGCTGCTCAAAACTACAACATTGTTGAAGATTTGGCCCAAGCACCTTGTGTTATGTCAGCTCTTGAAGTTCTACAACATTTCCCTAGCCAACGTAGAACTCTCTTGGAATCCATCGGAGATATATATCCTAAGTCATCCGATAATATCACGTTAAATATAAATAATTTTAAATCACGACTCTCTCACCAACTTGCTTTACAAATCGATGTCATTGTCCATAATCAACACATTCATCGCATGATCTTGGATGAGGGGGAATCCACATGTGTCAATATCTCTTTGGTTGATTGGTGAATACAATCAACTAGAGAGATATGGAAGATCTCCCCAATATGGTCGCCAAATAAATGTTGAGGAAAAGGTATGGTAAACCTTACTCAAGCATTTTCAGATCTTGTTGGGCTAAGACAATATAGTTGGGAATTTCACCTAGGGTTTATAGCCTAAAAAACAATCACTTAATCCACAAATAATAATTGCAAACGACCAAGGTTGGTTTTTATGTGTTGTGTATATCAATGAAAAATAAGTAAACTTAAACAAAGTTATGTGAATGTGTACAAAAATTATACAAATATATATATGGAGATCAAAGCAAAATAATGAACCAGATCATTAAAACACATGTGTGAGACTGAAACAATAATTTGATTTTTCATTCATTTCATTTTGAGATACGAAACTGAGTTCTCTCTACAAACCCTGCAAGGGTAGGGACCAAAATCAAACTTAGAAGCCTTTGATGGGCACCATACAAAAAGACTCTGAAAATCAAGAAGAAAACCAAAGCGAAATATCTGGATCAGCTTGCCACAAAATGTTGTCACTTGACTCTGCAAGATATTCTTTATCAGTCATGAAACTCAATTCAAGCACAAACAAAAATACACATATTGTCAAAGATAAATCATACACATTTAAAACAAGTTGTTGAAATATGTGATTCTATTTTTGAATCCTATTGTCTTCAATAAGACCCTGTTGTCATCAAGAGGATTAATCTTTCTAGTAAACTCAGAATGAATGAAAATTGAAAGTATCTCACTAGTATAGAGAAAACCTTATGGTTGTAGTTCTCCTTATATTCTCTCCCTTTATCTCTTCATCTCATTGAGATTTTATTCCTCCTCAATAAGTTAGGGTAGTTCAACTACCTGTCTTTAGTTAAGTCATATTAACTTAACTAATTAGTTTGAGACAAATAAATGATAATAATATATAAATAAGGGTCTTAAATAATAACTAAATAGGTGGGACCCCTTGTGGCTCCCAATTATTTCCTTTTATAATCATCAAGACATGAAATATAAAAATCAATCATTAGATTTCAAATATATCCTCCTTGTAACTCCCATTTTCAAAATTATGACCAAATATTTTAAATATCATCCCAATATAATCTAATCATATCCAAAAAGTATTATATCCATGTTGTCCCAAAAACAATGTCTGAAAATATGCTTGTTTTCCAAAACTTTATCAAAGTAAAAATATTGTCTTCAACGTATAAAACAACATTAATCAACATCAAAATCCATATTTTCTATAAGAGGCATTAGGCCTCTTCTCACTGTTGTCCCCATTTGATTTTTCTGTGGCAGCCTTTGACTGGTTAGAGCCTTGAGGTTGAACTGCACTAATAACATGAGAACAATCATCCTTAAGATGAAGGCGGGAAGACACAAATTTGGTAGATTCTTTGGATGAGTTGGAATGAGTGTCTCTTCCATTTCCCTTGTCCCGCATAGGCTTGGGGACATATGTTTTTAATCTTTTACTGGCATGTGATGACTGCATGGGTGAGACAGCAGGATCATCTTGGGAAATTTGATTCTTTGGTGGTGGAGGGGGTAATGGAGAAGAAGCGGTAGGCCAACCGTGATGATGAACAATAGGTTGGTGGAAAATATCTTTCCAACCATCATTGGCGGGCAATTTTGGTCACAATGATACATGAGGAGGGACCAAGATGCCATAAAATTTCTAATGTGTTTGGAAGGGTGGTATTTCAGGTCGGGTTTGGAGGATCCCTTGGCCTACTAGTTTGAAGAACCCATCTTGGAAAAGATGGTTCAATTCTTGAGGGTTAGAATCAAAATGTGTGGAGAACCGAAGTCTCGTGTGACCTCTCTACCAATTTCCCATGCCTTTGTTACCTCTACCATTACTTCCTCTGCTGAAAAATATCATCCTGAAGAAATGTTCCAATTAGTTATGAAAACTCTCGACAATTCATGCATCAACCATACCTAAATAAAATCAAAGGTTGCCTCTATCATTCTCAACAAAAGTGCATACAATCAATCCATTCATCATAATACTCAATTCAATAATTAATTACTATTGAACATGGAATGAGAGGGTTATTGAGAAAATGAGGGGTTGGTAATGAACGAAAAAGTGGTAGCATGGACGCGGACCACCAATGGATATTGTTCAAACAACATCAAAATAATACTTCCATTTCCAATTTAAACACTAGTCACTCCCATTTCCTTTTTACTATTTCTTTTGAAATGTTATTTACAATAACAAAACAGGGAATTAAAAGGAATCTGGGAAGATGATGGGCTTGTAAGGAGATAAAAATGATATAATGAACGAGAAATGAATTGGATATTGTTCCATTAAATAAAATAACATTTAATCTTTATAAATGACATACCATTAATTACCAAAAACATTTTAAATTGTAGGCAATATCAAAGTTGAAAACACAGTAACTTCCATATCCAACCCAAAGAAAAGCTCCAAAATTGTTTAAACTCATCCAGTTAATTCATATCTTCTCCTCCTTTGTGGTTGATAGAACAACAACACAACTTATATACAGATTGTTCATAATTCCAACTATCCATGATCATATACAGAGCGCTTAGAGGAGACATGAGGAGGCCGAGAAAAAGAACATGCCATTTGACTTTAACATTTACATAAACCAAATTAAATTTATGTACAATAGACTGGGTTCGAGACCCTTTATTTTATTAGCTGGTTGCTTTCCCTTTTTCCCAAAAATCAAATGACTCCAAACAACACTGAGCGAAAACAACTGTAATGAATTTCTTCCCAATGTATAATCTATTTCTATTATTTACAAAGTTCTTTTCATACAATTACTCAACATACGAGGTTGGCATTTACTTCCATATTTTCCATGTGATAGGCGGACTTTGAAATCTTGGTACTCTTTTCTTTTAATCACTGTGCAGTTCTCAAAATGACGAAAACTCCTGCAAGTGGTAAACCAATGAACCAAGCAACAAATCTCTCTATTGTCGGGTAGACATATAAATATTTCAAAACCCAAGTGCAGTTTACATCAGTCACAACAAGGGAGAATAGTGTCTAAAAAGCCAGGTGGGTGAGACAACTCAGCAAGTGGGGTTTGTAACATGAAACAAAAATATCCAACAAGGTTTGACATAGTCTCTTCCAAGGTGGCCACGAGGTAAAAACCCAACTCTGCCTTCATTCAATTGTGGAATGGCATCTCGACAGGGCCATAGCTCTCTTGTGAATGGAGCAAGAGGCAATAATAAACACAAAGAGAAACCAGAACCTGATTGTCCCCATTTTTTAGTTACCAAGCAAAAAAAACCCTCCATGATTATACCACGAAATATGGGTGAAAACCAAAATAAATTTTCCATGAAATTTCAACAGCAAGGAGCAATAATAACCATCATCCATCCTAAACATGACCACTGAATAACTTCAACATGAAGGAGCATGAAGCAAACCAATTTTCAATATTTGAAACACCAACCAAATTCATTTGCACATACATAATACACATCCAACCACCATATCTTTCATAAATCAAGCACTCTACATACAAATTCTAAGAGCCAACACAGAGATTCTATCCAGAGCGAGGCTAGAATGATGAATGGAAGGGAGAGAGTCACCATACCTATGAGTAAAGCATCGAAAAGAACTAAGGACCACCATTATTCTCCAACTCCCGAGCGAAATGGAGGCAAACTAACCAAAGAAACCAAATGTGCAACAAGGTGAGGGTGCTGAGATCAAGGTGAGTAAGAACGACGTGCAGTAAATGCACGTCACTTATCCACCCTCCCATTAATTTCCATCAACCATAGCTAGGGTGGAATACATTCAAAACCCCATTAAGCACATTAATCAAGCATACGAATCAAACATGTCACTTTTGTTAGCACCAGAAGTCACCCCTGGATTGTGGCAGAGGTAAGCCTGATACCCATAAGAGTTTATGTCACGGATTGGTTATAAGAGGCTCAAATGGGCGCAGTCTCAAGAAAATATCATCTTAACTCGGAAACTGGACTGATATGCACGAGAAGGTGAGGTATTATTTTAACTGCAGACATTAAGTTGTAGTAAGGGTGAGTAGGAGGAAGACTTCGGTGAGAAAATGTAGAGGTTTGCCAAGGACATCAAGTCTTTTAGTAGCCCAAGGAGGAACAATTTAAACACAAGAACTTCTCGAATTTAATCTCAAAGAAACTGAAAGGAACTATAACAACACTATAATCAAACTTTCATCATAATGAAGTCACAATAATTCAAGTGAATCAGTCAATCATGAACTCTTTCAGCATCAGAAGGAAACAAGAGGGAGTAGGAATGTTGATTTTCATTAAACAAGAAGTTTCAAATGCATATACATAACCAGATAACCAGAGAGTTCATTAAAATTTACAATTTGGGAGATTTTCTCTACCATCGACCCTTACAAAACATAAAAACTGAGTATATATACTCAAAGAAAATTGCTCCCTACAAAAGCATGCTCTGATCACTATATTCAAGGCTTGGCGTCTCAGTCTTCTTCTGTTAGGCTATACTTGCATCCCTTTGTCAGATGAGAGATCAGATCAACATGGGTGTGTAGGGAAATCTGCTTGCAGGGGTACCACGAGCTAACGGTTCAGTCCCCACAATCAGGTCTTCCATGCCTTCCATTTATGGGGTGAGCCGAGGTTTCAACCACCTCCCCTTATCTCCATTAACTAACTGCATCGGGATCAGGATGGAGCCTGACATCCATGAATGCTCCCGACGGTACCCATGACTTCTTCAAAACAATCTCGGCATCTCAGGCTATGCTTCTTTCCTTTTGCATTCAACACAGGTGCTCTCGGCCCCTTTGGCGCAGCTTCCCTATATCGCTCCAATCCTGCATGTGACCTTGGGCCGTGACCTGGATATTTCATTCAAAGGTGCCATCAGGATTTTTCCTTTTGGGAGTTTTCACTCCAACTTGGTTCCAACATCGTGATACCCGAAATCGTGAAACGGACTTTGAGATTGGTCGTTGGTCTTGCTTCAAAATGGATGGCCACGATCCTTTCCCTAACGACATGAAACATTGGCTATGCGATGGGTGATGGCCCCTCTCTCTGGGCCTACTCCCCTCGTGACCAAGTGCTGAGACCACAGGCTAAATTCTCGGGCATTTGGCGATCTCGCACCATGTTCCACTTTCAAAACTCAATCCATGAAATCACGATCCTTGCTGATCTAGCGCCACACATCCTTTAATTTGGACGACTCAGATTTATCCATCGTCTTTTCGGATCTCGGGATTTTGGGCTATGGATTCACTTTACGATGATAACCCTGAACTCTCGATTCCCGATACTCTGAAAATCACCGATGTCAGATCAACGACCCTCAGCTCTTCATGATCGAACGACCCAGATTTACTTTTTTGTGAATCAGGACTTTGCGATGCTTGTTGAACAATTTTACAACATTTGAACTCTCGATTCCTGTGCTCGCTTGCCTTTGTTGAAGACTGAACTTGCTGAGGGCTCAAGAAAATAGAAGGATCAGCGACAAGGAAAAAGGAGAAGTAATCGACCTTAGGGAAAACATAAAGGCTAAGGGATGATATTTCTCAGATGAGCCGACAAGGAGAACAAGTCAATCAAACGGATGAAGGAAAACACTGAAAACTACAAGTCTAGAGGTAAATTTAAGATCAGGTCTGTAAACGGAGGAAAAACAGGCAATTCTTACAGACCTAGGTAGAAATCACAACTCATAAGTCTTTGACAAGTTTATGTGCTAACATTGGCTCCACAGGGGATGGCATGCTCCCTGTGAACTACCAAGAACACACAGCTCCAGTGCCTTGCTTTGGGTTATCGAGTATTCTATTAAAAACAACATAAAAATAAAAACAGAGATGGTATTTACAATGGTGGGATGTCGATTGCGGCTTCAAACAAAAAACTTTTTTAGGAAGTGCCCATTTACAGGGCCACCAAAAAATTCATCACCTTCCAGATTCCACAACCTGTAAGTGTTTTTTGGAAATGCTTCAAAGATTTTGAAGGGGCATATGCAAATGGCTTTAAATTTTCCATGCTTTCCCTTGTCTTTCCTGGGTGCATCCCATTTGAGCACTATATCTCCCAGTTGGAAATCCTCTTTTCTTGATTTTCTATCAAAATCCTCCTTGATCCTTCACTGATGGTCCTATGCTTTGTCTGTCATCTGCTCTCTGGTATGTTGCACCTTGACCAGCTAATGTATCCTCCTGATCATGTCATCAGGCTCTTCTTGACAGACTTGGAAGAACTTCGCCACTGGCAGGGAGAGCTGAGAAGGAAACATTGCTTCAATCCCATATGCACACTGGAAAGGAGATATGCCCAAGGACCGCTTTGTTGTCACCCTATCAGCCCACAGAGAAAATTTGATCTTTGAATCCCATGCTTTCTTGTTATCCTCTAGCAATATTTTGATGATCTTTACCAGGCTTTTGTTAGAGGATTCCGCTAATCCATTGCCTTGGGGATAATAGGGGGGTAGAGTGAATTAGTGCAATTCTGAATTGCTCACAAAACACGATCAATGGTTCATCTTTGAAGGATACAGTGCTGTCAGTGATGACTCTGGACACCTTATGAGAAGTGTTCCTTATGGGGATAGCCTCTATCCACTTGGTGAAATAATCTGTTGCAGTTAGGATCCACCTGTGCTAACCACTTGAAGGAGGATGATTCTCCCCGATAAAATCCAGACCCCACTGTTGAAAGGGTCTTGAAGTTAGTACAGGATTCAATGGCAAAGACTCGAGTTGTTTCTTTCCAGAAAATTTATGACATTTGATACAAGCCCTAACTTTCACATAGACATCAGTGAATAAAGTAGGATAGTAGTACCCAGCCCTGAGAATTTTGTAGGTGGTGGTTTTCCAGAAATGATGTCCCCCACATAGGCTGTCATGGAACTCAAATATAATATTTTGGGCCTCCTGTGGGTCTAGACATCTCAGAAGCACTCCTAGAGGGTCTTTCCAATACAAGACCTGGTCAATAAGGAAATATCTAATTGCTTTCACCTTTAAATCTCTTGCCTTACTCTTTCCCATACCATCTGGAGGTCACAACTCTTGCAGAAAGAATATAATATTTTTATGCCAGGGGCATTGTGCTAATGGAAGGTTGTCCTGAGGACTGTTATCAGAGAACCCAACCTGCTGATTTTCTGAGCAAGTGTTGATGAAGTTAACCTTCAGGGCTTTGCAATTAGATTTGGCCAACAACCTGGCTAAACCTTGGCCTTTAACTAGATTGGTGGGTTTTATTTCCAGATCAAATTCTAGGATTTTGGCAATCCACTTGCTCCTTCTCCCGTGTATGTCATGATGAATGAGAATGTCCTTCATAGAAGCTGAAGGTACATACACAATGACCTTTGAATGCAGAACATAGACTCTGCAAGATTTGAGAGATTTCACCAAGGCAGATGCCTGCTTTTCCATAATATCATATCTGACCTCTTCATCCCTCAATGCTTTGCTGAAAAAAGGAAATAGGTTGTTCCAACCCTTCAACATTCTTCTGCAACAAAACAACTGCTACGGTATCACACGAAGCAAAGGAAAAGGTCTGAAAATCCTTGGAATAATTAGGACTGATCAACACGGGTGCCTCAGTCAGTGCCTTCTTAATTTGGTTGAAGGATTATCTAGGCTCAGTAGTCCATCTCACTTTGTTCCCCTTCCTGATAATGGTCATGATATGCTTCACCAATTCAGCGAAATTTGAAACAAACCTCCTCAGAAAATTCACTTTCCCCAAGAAAGATTGGACCTCTTTCTTGGATCTCAGGAGTGACAAGGTTTGGATTGCTTCCACCCTACTGGGATCAATTATTAATCCCTCGGTAGATATTGTATGCCCCAATAATTTTCCCTCCTTCATGGCAAACAAAAACTTCTTTGGATTTAAGGAGAGACCAAACCTTCTGCATTTTAGGAAGACTTTCCTTAGATGTTGACAATGTTATTTATCAGATTTGGAGAAGACTGTTATGTCATCTAGATAGATGACCAAGAATTTATCTCTTTCTCCAATGAAGGTGATGTCCATGGCTTGCTGAAAGGTTTCTCCCACATTCATCAATCCAAAGGGCATTTTGGCATACATGAATGTTCCCCAAGGAGTGGTGAAGGTTGTATTTTCTCTATCTTCAGGTAAGACAGAGATATGATTATATCCAGAAAAACCATCAATCATGGAAATCTTGGATGCACCGGTCACCTTCTGCAATATGTGTTCCATTTTAGGTAGCAGGTAATTGTCCTTCTTAGAGATTCTGTTAAGATTTCTGAAATCAACACACAGTCTGATTTCTCCATTTTTCTTCCTCACCGGGACCAAGTTAGCTACCCATTCAAAATATCTCAAAGGGACAATGATTTGGGCATCCAACAACTTCTTTACCTCCTTCTCCATAATAGGTAGCAACATAGGATTTATTTGCCTTAATTTTTTCCTAAATGGTTTGGCCTCCTGCTTCAATGGGATCTTATGCTCAATAATGCTAGTGTCATACATTCGATGGTCTTCATAGGTCCAGAAAAAAACATCAACAAATTCTTTTAATAACTCAGCATACTTGTTCCTTTGATCCCTTGACAAGCTACTTGACAACTTAACAAACTTTGGATCCTCCTCTGTACCAATGTTGCACTCAGCTACATCAACATCCTCAGTTGGGCCTTTAAGATTTACTTCCATATCGTTCCCATCGAACAATCTTTCCAAAGGAACCAGTCCCCTTGGAATGTGATTGCTAGGAAGTTTAACAATATGGTGATTAGCAATTTTATTCAAAAATACTTGAGGGGGAGGGTCACCCTCAGAATCATGATCCTGATCAATGTGTAATGCAGAGAACTCATCAACTGACTCGAGAAATATTATGATTTTGAGATCATCCTTGAACACCTTCCAATGCTTGATATTATCAGGTATGGAGGGGCTATATCTAATCTCAACATCATACCTGAGCTTCGGTGGCAGTGGGATTCTGAACTGGCTTGCTGAGACAACCAGAGAATCGGCCATGACATTTTCTTCTCTGGGAACAAATGAAATGTTGAAGGCCAAGAAAAAGCTATCAATCAGGTCCCACACTTCATTTATGTAAATTATGAGCTGAGGATGCTTGGCCTGATAAGCCTTTCTGATCTGCTGGACAATCAACTCGGCATCCTCGAACACTGCTATCTCTTTGATTCCCATGTCCTTTGTAGCCCTCAAACCTAAAACAAGAGATTCGTATTTTTCCACATTATTGGTAGTTTCAAATTCTAATTTGTATGACAGGGATATGGTTTCATGACAAGGTGACACAAAAGCCACTCCAGCACCAACACCTTCCTTAGAAGAGGCTCCATCGAAAAACATTTTCCACATAGAGGTAATTGGAGGAGAATCTTCACCGAGAGTACTGGAATTTTTTATCTCAAGAGGGGGTTTAGGGGCATTGGTGAGCTGCAATAAGTTGGATCCTAAATCAGTATCCAGGGAGAAGATAGGATGATTGGTGGGGTTTGCTTCATCATTGATAATGTAGGCCAACTGAGCTTCTCTGTACAGTCTCCTATGCTCCCCTCCGAACACTATAATAGTAGCATATGTGAGGTCCATTTGCAACGTTCCCTCGAGTCTTTTAATCCAAGATCTTGACAACAACACACCGAACTTGGGAGGAACGCCATCCACCACAGTACCCATGACCACACTCTTCATGGGCAACTGAAACAAGGTCATGACCATATCTTTGATGACCCCAAGACATTGTACCCTCCTCGAATCAAAATAATATAAGTCATGATAAGCCTTAGTAATTTCCAATCTGAGTTCTTCCATGACAGTCTTGGGCATGAGATTATGAGACGCCCCAAAATCCATCAAACAGTTATGCAGCACCTTATCGTGTATGTTCAGGTATGTGTAGAAGGGAGGGGATGAATCATCTCTATCTTCTACCATAGGACTTAAAATGACTATGGGCTTTCATCTTGGAGATTCATTGAGTCTGTGGAATGATAGGGTGGCTCGGGCTGCAACAGCTTAGAGAGGGACCTTTTGAAGCGTTCATGCTTAACTAGCTCTGAAAGGGGGACATGGATTTTGATCTTCTGAATTTCAATATCAAATTTAAAGGAGGAAGGGGGCTTCATAATTTATCTCACCTCTGGGACAGGGTCTTTGGCTATTGGTGGAGAATTCTGAGTTTTGTTTTCTTTGCTGGTGTTTGTTGCGTCTTTAGCAGGCTTCTCTGCTCTAGGAGCTGGATCATGGACGTCAAACTTCCCTTATTTCTTCTCAGATCTAAGGTTGTATTTACTTAGGCTATTATTGGCCTTTTCCCCTTTACTTAGTTCATTTATTTGACTGTTCATGAGGGATTCCTCGTATGCGGATTGAGTTAAGTGAGGAAACGGGGAGGTCTCTCCAATGTATTTTAGGATCAAGCTCAAGCTCTTCTTCCTCCCTCTCCTCCTTAGTAACAAGGTTGTTTTGGAGAGGGGTTTGAATTTTTTGATCATTTCTATCTCTGTCCCTTTGTTCCCTTGGCATGATCTGAGGAGCATTGTTATTTGGCCTCCTGAAGTTGCCTCTATTATCAATATTTTGAGGATTTATGTATGTTTGCTTCCCTTCTAATTCCAACATTTCCATTCTAGCTGAAAGTGATTTTAGTAACTTGGTTACTTACTTTGTTTGAGGGGGGGAGGGCAGAGGAACTGGAGGTTGAGGCTTTAGATCTTCCCCTTCCTCTGTCTCTATCAGTCTTATTCCTAAGTCATTCAACTTCCAATATATTAGACTCTACTTCCAAGGCTACATCTTGCATGTGAGCCAAGGAAGTATCTCTTCTCTCTCTTAACAGGAGGTAGAAATCAGGGTCAAAAGCATTGGCATAGGTAATTTTGGTAGAGGCCTCTGTAGGCTTTATCTCAACAGGGATTTTATTGTACATCTTGTTGAACCTTTTGGAAAAGTCAAAGATAGACTCTAACTCTGTGATATAATACAAAAAGTCCTTTTTATCCCCCCATTGTCTCAAAAAAACATCATCAAGATCCTCAATCTCAGCGATGGATCCAGGAGTCAGAGCTCTGAACCACTTTCTGTCTTCTCCATCAAGATTGCAAACAAAAATTTTCATCCATACATCTTTGTCTACTATGACATAGTTATCTGCATAACTATAGAAATCTGTAAGGTGCTCCTCCGCAGTTATATCTCCCTCCCTGTAAACTTAGGCAACTGCTTAAGGTAACCGCCAACTGGGAGGGCATTAAGAGGCTGAGGCAAGACCAGGGGGGCATATCTAGCAGCCACTATGGAATCCATTATTTTTCTAGGAGGATTAGCACCTTCCATAGGGATGATAGGTGGAGGGGAATTAGGAGGATATGTGGTTCGAACAAGGGAGACTGGAACTGAGCTTCCAGAAGGAAATGGAAATAATAGAGGATTTGAAGAAAAGGCTACAGGGTTTGAGGGAGCAGGGGGTTCTCTAAGTGCGGAAGAAACCATAATAGGAGGAGGGGTGGTAAAGCCCAGGGTAGGAAAATATTCTGAGGCGGTGGGTCTAAACCATGGTACAACTTTAGGGGAAATAGGAGTGACAAATATTTCTCCCTCCAAACCAAGACCAGGAGGGGAAAACTCAACAGGAACATTCCCAAAATTTAAAATTCGGGAAACTCCAACAGATGGTATAATAGGAGAATGCAAAGTACATATTGGAATTTCTACAGGAGGACAGTGAAAATCATTAGAATTACCTAGTTCAATAGAAGAAGTACCTTCTCGGAGGGCCTTTCCCTTTCTGACAAATTTCTTTGGATCAACTTTAGGTGTTGCTAAAGGCAGTTGTGGAGTAGACCTCATGTGTCTACCTCTAAAAGCCACAGCTGAAAAAGTGGAGTCGCCAGTGGATTAGAATCAATGGAGTCACCAGGTGCATAGCTACAATATTTGATGTACTAAGTTATGATGCACCTTCAAAATGAGTAAGATTTGTCGTTCAATCCTAGGGAAAATCTTCAATTTCGTCCCCAGTAGCAGCACCAGAAATGTTAGCACCAGAAGTCACCCCTGGATTGCAGCAGAGGTAAGCCTGATACCCATCAGAGTTTATGTCACAGATTGGTTATAAAAGGGTCAAATGGGCGTAGTCTCAAGAAAATATCATCTTAACTTGGAAACTGGACTAATATGCACGAGTAAGTGAGGTCTTAGTTTAACTTCAGATAGTAATTTGTAGTAAGGGTGAGTAGGACGAAGACTTCGGTGAGAAAATGTAGAGGTCTGCCAAGGACATCAAGTCTTTCAGTAGCCCGAGGAACAATTTAAACATAATAACTTTTTGAATTTAAATCTCAAAGAAACTGAAAGGAACTATAACAACACTATAATCAAACTTTCATCATAATGCTATCACAATAATTCAAGTGACTCAGTCAATCATGAACTCTTTCAGCATCAGAAGGAAACAAGAGGGAGTAGGAAAGCTGTCTGTCATTAAACAAGAAGTTTCAAATGCATATACATAACCAGATAACCAGAGAGTTCATTAAAACTTTACAATTTGAGAGATTTTCTCTACCATCGACCTTTACAAAACATAAAAACTGAGTATATATACTCAAAGCGACTTGCTCCCTACAGAAGTGTGCTTTGATCACTGTATTCAAGGCTTGGCATCTCAGTCTTCTTCTGTCAGGATGTACTTGCATCCCTTTGTCATATGAGAGCTCAGATCAACATGGGTGCGCAGGGAAATCTGCTTGCAGGGGTACCACGGGCTGTTGGTTCAGTCCCCACGATCGGGTCTTCCATGCCTTCCATTTATGGGGTGAGCCGAGGTTTCAACCACCCCCCCTTATCTCCATTAACTAACTGCATTGGGATCAAGATGGATCCTAACACCCATGAATTCTCCTGGTGGTACCCATGACTTCTTCAAAACGATCTCGACACCTTGGGCTATGATGATTTACTTCTGCATTCAACACAGGCACTCTCATCTCCTTTGGCGTGGCTTCCCTATATCACTCCAATCCTGCATGTGACCTTGGGTTGTGACCTGGAGCTTTCATTCAAAGGTGCCATCGAGATTTTTCCTTTCGGGAGTTTTCACTCCAACTTGGTTCCAACATTGTGATACCTAAAATCGTGAAACAACCTTTGATATTAGTGGTTGGTCTTAATTCAAAATGGATGTCCACGATCCTTTCCCTGAAAAAATGAAATGTCGACTATACGATGAGCGTTGGCCCCTCTCTCTGGTCTTTCTCCCCTCGTGACCAAGTGCTGAGACCGTGGGCTCAATTCTTGGGCATTTCACAATCTCGTGTTTTGGGGATCTCGCACCATGTTCCACTTTCAAAACCCAATCCACGAAATCGTGATCCTTGTTGATTCGGTGCCACACGTCCTTTAATTTGGATAGATCAGATTTATTCATCATCTTTTTAGGTCTCGAGATTTCAGGCTATGGATTCACTTTACAATGAGAACCCCGAACTCCCGATTCCTGATCCTCCAAAAATCGTCGATGTCAGATCAACAACCCTTGACTCTTCACGATCAAATGGCCCATATTTACTTTTTTGCGAATCAAGACTTCTTGATCCTTGTTGAACAGTTTTACAACATTTGAACTCCTAATTCATGTGCTCGCTTGCCTTCGTTGTAGAATGAACTTGTTGAGGGCTTAGGAAAATAGAAGGATCAGCGACAAGGAAAAAGGAGAAGCAACCGACCTTAGGGAAAACATAAAGGCTAAGGGATGATATTTCTTAAATGAGCCGACAAGGAGAATGGGTCAATCAAATGGATGAAGGAAAACACTGAAAACTACAAGTCTAGAGGTAAACTTAAGATCGGGTCTGTAAAAGGAGGAAAAACAAGCAATTCTTACAGACCTAGGTAGAAACCACAACTCACAAAGCTTTGACAAGTTTATGTGCTAACAACTTCCATATTGAAACGAAAACCCTCTTTTACCATAGTTTAATACCAACACCATAATATTATATGTTCCATTTTAAATTTTAACAAGTGCCTTGTTTGCAAGGACTGAATTGACTTCGAACAATTGCATAAACATAACTATTGTCCACCAAATATAACCAACACCATGAATGTAATATACCATGAATGCAACATATTATAACAAATGTGAGTATGAGTCGAAGTCCAAATTTTAACCATGTGCTAGAGCAGATGTATAGCAGTTGTGAGCGAAGTACTTGTCACTTTCTTTTGTCTTTTAAATTGTCAGCCACTATAATCATTGATTGCATGTGAAAAACTTGTTCGAATTTTTTTGTTTTCTCAAACTGCAATATGCTTAGTAAAGTCGTCATGAATGCAAATTAGAGAAGTGTTTCCTCTCCACCATTATTCAAGGGGGTCCCACCTATCTAACTACTATTTAGTATATGTATATAAATAGTAAGGCATTGCAACCCATTTGCAGGTAGGGGTATTATGTTGCACTTCTGGGCATCAACACACATGACTGGAGACGAAAGCAAATTTCTCAAGTTAACGAAGAAAGAAAAAGGAAAAGTCACCTTTGGAGATAATGTGTCAGCCAAGATACTTGGAAAAGGCACTTTTAGCCTAGGGAATAACAAGGCCAAAGAAGAAAATGTACTTTTAGTAGAAAATCATAAGCCTAATCTCCCAAGTGTAAGTCAAACATGTGATCAAGGTCACATAGTTACCTTTGATTCTCATAAATGTGAGATAAGAAGAGAATATGCAGGGAAGCTAGTGGTAGTTGCACCAAGAACATCCAACAATGTGTACATCCTTGACATGGAAGGAGAAGAAAAATGTTGTTTAGGTCAATAAGATGAAAGTTGGCTATGGCATAGAATTTTGGGACATATAAGCCTTGAAAACTTGATCAAAGCCAATAAGAAGGAAGCATTAAGGGATCTACCAAATATTATAAAGCCTTCAAATCCTATTTGTAAACATTTTCAAATAGGGAAGAAGAAAAAAGTTAGTTTCAAAACAAAAGATCATTCCATAACAAAACCATTAGAACTTATTCACACAGATCTATGTGGACCTACCAGAACTAAAAGTATGTATGGTGAACATTATTTTATGTTTATCATTGATGATTACATAAGAATGACTTGGGTATACTTTCTAAAAGAAAAATTAGAAGCCTTTGAGAAGTTTAAAACATACAAAGCCTTTGTAGAGAATGAAAACAACCTCAAAATTAAATGTCTAAGATCATACAATGGAGTAGAATTCACCTCTAAAGATTTCATTCAATTCTATGAAAATCATGGCATCAAAAGACAGTTTTCAGCTCCCAGGACTCCTCAATAGAATGGAGTGGTGGAAAGAAAAAAAAGAACAGTTCAAGAAGCTACAAGAACCATGTTAAATGAATCCAAGCTTACAAACAAATTTTGGAGAGATGAAATCTACACAACAATCCACATACTTAATCGATCTCAATTGAGACCCAACCATGAAAAAACTCCTTATGAACTATGGTTTGGCAGGCCAACATCTGTAAAACACTTTAGGATTTTTGGAAGTAAATGTTACATTAAGAATGATGAGGATAATCTTGGGAAATTTGACCCAAGATCAGATGAAGGCATATTTATAGGGTATTCACCTAACAAAAAGGCTTATAGATGTTATAACCTAAGACTACATAAAATGGTGGAAAGTGCCTATGTAAAGATAGATGATCTAAAATTGAGACAAGTCATACCCCATAACATATCAATATATGATGATAAAAGTGATGGAGAATATAAGAATGAAGAATTTGATGAAAACCCCCACACTGAATATGAATAGGACAAAGAAACACCCTTTCCAAAATCCCCATAAAAAAGGGTTTAAAAGAATCATCCTGAAAATTAGATTATTGGAGATAAAAATGCAGCAGTGGAAACAATAAGGAAAATCACATTTGACTCAGAACAAGCAATGTTATCCCTGATATAACCTAAGTCATTTAAAGAATCCAGCAAAAGTAAAGATTGGATAAAAGATATGGATGAAGAACTAGACCAAATAGAGAAGAACCAGACTTGGGAACTAGTTCCAAGACCCAAGGAAAAGAATGTGGTAGGAACCAAGTGGATCTTCAAGAACAAACCAAATGAAAATGGGGAGATTATACTAAACAAATCCAAATTAGTTTGCAAAGGATATTCCCAAGTGGAAGGTATTGATTTTGAAGAGACTTTTTCTCAAGTAGCAATACTTGAGGGCATCAGAATGTTCATGGCATTTGCATGCTTCAGAAATTTCAAAATCTGTCAGATGGATTTCAAGTCAAAATTCCTTAATGGAACGCTACAAGAAGAAGTTTGTGTTGAGAAAACAGAAGGATTCATGTTACAAAAAATAAGAACTATATGTGAAAACTAAAAAAGGCCCTATATGGTCTTAAACAAGCCCTCATAGCGTGGTTCTCAAGGCTTGATTCATACCTACAAAAACAAGTATATAAGAGAGGGACTACTGACAGTAACTTATACATCAAAATTGAGGATCAAAACATGATTATTGTGGTGGTATATTTAGATGACATCATATTTGGAAATAATCTTACTATACTAAGCAAAAATTTTGCAACCAAAATGCAAGAAGAATTTGAAATGTCTATGTTGGGAGAACTATCCTTCTTCTTAGGTTTACAAGTAACTCAAACAGAAAAATGAATATTTGTTTCCCAAGCCAAATATATCAAGTAAATGCTAAAGAAATTCAAAATGGAAGACAATAAACCTATGAGTACTCCCATGGTCACTGGATGTAAACTAAGCCTAGAATATGACTCACCAAAAATGGACTAAACGATGCACATATAAATGGTTGGAAGTATGCTCTATTCAACAGCAACACGACCTGACATCATGCATGTTGTAGGAATCATGGGGTGATTTCAATTCGCACCTAAAGAAACTCACTTAAAATCATTAAAGAGAATATTAATATATCTTAAAGGCACCTTAGAACTTGGATTATGGTATCCAAAAGATAAAGAATTTAATCTAACTGCATACACTGATGCAGATTGGGAAGGTAGTATAGATGATAGGAAAAGCACTAGTGGAGGAGCATTTTTTTCTAGGAAAATTTTTGTTAGCATGGCTAAGTAAGAAACAAACATCCACCTCACTCTCCACAGCAGAGGCAAAATACATTGTTGTTGCTTCCTGTTGCACACAAGTTCTTTGGATGAAGAAAACTTTAGAAGATTTACAAATAAGATATGATAATCAAATTACTATTAATTGTGATAACACTTGTTCCATAAGTATCTCTAAAAATCAAGTAGTGCATTCTAAAACCAAACACATCCCAATTAAATACCATTTCCTAAGAGATCAGGTTACCCAAAAAGTGGTTAAAATAGTGTATGTAGACACCAAAGAACAAATTGCAGACATATTCACAAAACCTTTTCCCATGAGTACTTTTGAAAATCTTCAAGAGAAATTGGGATTAATTCACAAACCTCATTAAAACCATAAAAATTGTATCATAAGAAAAAGGGCACATGGTCAGGGGGATCATTTCCATAGAGGGAGAAAAGATAGATCCCCTCTGTCATTGTTGTCAAAGGGGGAGGAAATTGATAAGCAACAAAAATAAAAATATTTCAAAGAAAAGGTTGCCATCAATGCCAAAGGGGTAGAATGTTGGACATAGTGGTATGATATTGTCATTGATGTCAACAGGGTGTAGAAGAATCCAGTATAAATCCAAAGATCAGAAGAAAGAACATTAATCAAAGCCTAGAAGAGATGACGCACAAGAGTCGTTCATTCTTATTTCGGGACAATCTAGGATCATTAGATAGAGGTGAAGTCATAGGTTTTTGGATGATATCACCAGTTGTTAGATCAAGGAGGTACTTCGGATGAATTCTCGACCATCCGATCGAGTTTAGTGGAAGGATAGTGTGAGCCAAAAATATCCTGGAGTCTCGGATTAAACGAACTTTCGTGAATCGTTGATCTGGAGTAAAAAGTATCAGAGCTCGGTCAACTCTGTCCTTGACCTACTCCGACGATAAACAACTTAGATGAACCAAGAACTCTCGAACCCTGAATTTATAGAATAAACATTGGCCATAGGATCAAGAAAGTAAATATCTATAGTGATAGATCTATTTGGCACTTCACCAATTCGAGAGGATTAGATAGAAGTCTCAAAAGTGTCATATTCCCGAAGCAATGAAAAACATCAGATCAATAAGAAACTTTAGATGAACCTACGACTGCTAGATCTGGGAGGAGGACATGTGACACATAAATAGGCCCATGTCAGCAGAACCATGTTAGCAATAGATGACACGTGTCCCATTCAAATGATGACAAGTGTCAAAATACATATGGCACATAAGGTCTGTGAAAGTCACAAATCAGGGTGACACGTGGCACATAGAATTAAGTTCCACGTCATATTGAGTGAAGTTAGCAAGCCACGTCACTCTGGGATGTTCAGCTTATCCTACTAGAAAAATGCCTGAAGCGCCGAAGGGTGAAGTCGCAAACTAATGATGGTCGTTGATCTAAGATCCTCCAGGTTCTCTCATGATCGTTAGATCAAGCATAGTGGAAAGATAGTGTAATAACTTCCATGTTGACCACTTTGGCGCTAACCAACTCTGGTGAAAATTGGAGCAACAATTACCTAGACCTATGAAGTCCCAAAGTCCCGAAGAAGACATGAGTAATTGGATCTCATTAATAATTTTGTAAGTAATCGTAACCGTCTGATCTAGAAGCAATGACCCAAAAGGATAAGACACGTGACAGGAAGGTCCATGTCACAAGGGTAACATGTGGCACACATAATATGAGTCCAGGTCATCACTAATGATGTCAGCATGCCACGCCACTCCAAAATTATTTACTTCAGGAGAATTGAAAAATCTAAAGTAGAAAACATCATAAATTCCCTAAGTCCCGAAGTCCCAAAATAAATAATGGTCGTCCATATCAACCTTTGATTAAGTCATAGTCGTTGGATTAAGCAGTGGAAGGATAGTGTAAGGATTGAAGCTAGATGGTTTATTTGGTTCCAAGAATCAGGCTAAGCATTGGATCAATCCTTGTGAGAGGTAACCACTTCGAAAAGTTCAAACTTCAGAAGATTGGATGATTTTAAGAGAGAAATCGCCCGAAGGCCAAAGTCTGGAGGACTAGGTTCTAGCCCTCGGTCACGGGTTACAAACACATAATCCATGAGGTACTGGGAACATCGCTTAAATTAATAAGCATGTGTTTTTGCGCATATGGTCATATGTAAATGGTTTGAAGGAAGTGCCTTTGCAGAATTCGATTTCTGCAATATTTACAGAGACAATATTTTTAGAAAAACAAGGGATTTGAAGTAGTTAAACAAACTAATAATAATAATAAATAGAAGTTATTATTGTTAATTGAAAATGAAGAGGTGCAATGGTTCAAACAAAGGGACATAATGCTTCAAAGTTCATATGTATTAGAAGACTATATAAATGAAGACAAAACAAGGAAAGAAAGTGTCTCTGCAGTCCAGATCAGAAAATCAAAGCAGAAGTAGAGTCCAAGAGGAGGAACTGATGATACTTATGCAGTGAGGGTGGAAGGGAGGAGCAAGGAAGTATTCATATCCTTTACTAGATAAGAGAGTTGGTGCTTCCTAGGTTTGGTTCCCTAAAGACAAGGGAGTTGGTGCTTCCTAGGGTTGGTTCCCTAAAGAAAAGGGAGTTGGTGCTTCTTAGGGTTGGTGCCCTAAAAAAAAGGAAGTTGGTGCTTCCTAGGGTTGGTTCCCTGAAGAAGGGGATTTATGTCTCCTAAAGTTGGTACTCTAAAAAGGATTGGTGTCCTTCACTATTCTTTATAAAACCTTGTAATTTTTGTTAATTATATATATATATATATATATATATATATATATATATAATTGATTTTAAATACAAGTCCATTGTTGATCTATTGTGGTAATTAATAAAATATCAAAGTAATTGCTAATTGTTGAAAAAGGGTAATATTGATTCACCTCCCCTCTCAGTATTTCCAACAACACAGGCCATACATCGTAAAATGTGTGTTACAAAGAGGCACCCACAAATTAGTGGATTACAATGGGTTATCTCTCAGTGAGCCCTGAAATGGGCTTTACCTAAAGAATTATTACGCATAAAATATCTCGCATGTGTGCTTTGTACATTATTGTACTATATGCTTTTGATGTGGTGTGCCTTTACTTTTGCATACATGAGTTTTACATTGTTCTTTAAAAGTTGCTTATACTTTGCTTTGTAATTGGATGTACATATGTCATCATCCTTTCCCATCTATTTCTGGTTTGCGGATGGTGCTAGTCGACATACCCAGAATACCGCTTCTGTAGCTTGAGTCATTTACCACTCTGGCGATTTAGTGAGTTTAGGAGGAATTTGCCTCAGATCTGCGACCAATAACATTGCAAAATACCATGTTGTCATCATACTTTTAACCGACGCTTCTTCTATAGGTATCTCTCAATTGATTATCAACCTTGATTCTCAACTCATGGTCCGTCAACTAAACCGTGAATACATTGTTCATAATCCAATTTTGCTACATCTCCATCTAAGGGTTCATCATCTCGAAAGATATTTTGAATTTCTAGAATATAGACATATATCAAGAGAACTCAATACGACTACAAATTCATTAGCAAATTATATGTTAGATTGGTATATGGCACACAAATAAACATTTGGGACACTAAGCATATAAATAAAAACATCACATAAAATAAAATAAAAATAAAATATAAGCAACCACCGCAAAACTCGTTTATATATCAGCTTGATAGCGAAACTTTTGTCAAAATACTTCGTCTGAAAAGTACATAGAAAGGAAAAACATGGGCCTTTATTCTCATAGAATCATCATAAAAGACTAAAAGTGTCTGGAGACTCTACTTGTCTCCCTGCACCACAGTGTTCTCAACATAGCACACGACTGCTCTCACCACTCGTTGCAGCAAATGACTAAGACCTTCAAGTACCCCAACTATATGTCTCTGAAGATGTAAGGGTACATCTCATATCCTCATGGAAGGAATTCCCATTGTAAAACCACTGAGGTTCCTCTCCACCTCTCAGAGTCTTCCTACTCTGATGTGAAGCTCTGTTGTTGTTTGAGCATCTCCATGGCATCCTAGTGTTGGCATCTATGTCGGACATGGCCTACCTCTATCTGCATGATGAAAACAAATGATTTAGATCCCTCATCGTACAAACAAAAACATATAAAAATATATATATTATTACAAGGTTATGATCTTTCGTACTTGATGCATCCCACTGTGTATCCTTGGGAAGCAATAAATCTACACTTCCCCTAAAGTCAACCCCAACATATGGGAAATCCTCTATAACCACAAGATGCCTCCTCCACCATGCAAAAAATTCAGCAGTAAATTGACAAGTTGAGGGTTTATTTCCCAACCTAGGTGAAAGACTCACCCACCGCTCCATACGGGGCTCAGTCGTGGGGCGTGTTATCAATGCAACCTACGGTTGCATCTTTGGAACTCGCTCTAGGAAAAATGAAACTAAGAAGGATCTGTACCCAAATTGTTTATGCCTACATGTTCGAAACTTATAGATTTGTTCTTTAATATTCCTTAAAAACCCTGTACTCGAGTTAAAAATCATGGGCTCCAATCACTGAATAGCATATGATATCTGGGACTTGGAAGCAAGGTGGGCACTAGAACTTCCTGCCAATTTTTTCATAGTGAAGAGACCCCAGTACACAATACTGGAAAACATATGCCTTTGTCATCTGTGGAGTATACCGATGTCCAGACAAAATAATAGGTTATCCTCTCCTCCAGAGCCCCGTCAGGAAATACATGTCATCCATGTCAATCTCAAGCATGTGTGATCCAATCCAAAATGCTTGCTCATCATTATCCCATAACTCGATCAAATACTTGAGTAAAAGAACTTCTTTTCTCATATTTTGTAGCTTGAATTACTTTAGCAAGCCACAGTTTCATAGAGCTTCCCTCACTTGAGGATCTTGTAAGGAAGCCATGTCATCAAATTCATGTTCTCTTTCTTTCTATTCAATCATGATTGGCTATGTGCAAACATGCAAATTCATAAAATAATCACATTAGCTAAGTTTTCAAAGAAAATTATTGCCCTTTTTTAGCCTAAAAAAAAAAAATTTGTGCCAAACACTCCTTAGAAGGAAAGAACAGAGCACTAGCTCTCCCCTAAGGCACATACTAGGCATTGAAATCTCGATTGACACTCCCCTCGATTACTTAAGGGAGCATTGATCTTGTTCGACGCTCTAGGGCTTTCCAAGGAGCCCAAGCCCATAAATTAAAGGTTGGAATTAGATATTAAAAAAACATGTAAATGAATGTGAAAGGTCAGAGAACCAACCTATTCCATATGAATCGCAAATGGTCGCCCATAGTTCTCGCAATCAATGCCCGAAAATCACTCCAAAATGGGAAAAAACTCAAAAGGAAAAGGAGAATAGTAAAACAAAAGGTGAGAATGACTTTTTTCCCTAATTGATTTTTAATATGTCCAAATTTAGTCAATTTCACCCCCTTTTCACATTTTATAAAGTTTATTTTTTGAGTTTTTTGTCATTTTTAAAGAGATTGCTAACATTTTTTCCCAGAACAACTTGATTATGCAGGAATTTAAGAAGCACATATTTTTTGATGACCTTGTGACGTTATTGAGCAAACTTCGTCATACTTCGCGATCATTAAAATATGAAGAGGCGTCTGTTGGGCGATAGATTATCACTTTTTCGGTACCAACAGACTAACTACGAAAAAGGAACACTCTAGTCAGTCTCGAATAGAAGAGTTATTCATCGTATCATTTTATACTTTTTTGGACCTCAGAGGCTAAAATCACGAAAAAGGACAACCCCAGAGTCTTCTTTAAGTTATTTTTAAACTCCCTAAACATCAAAAACAACTGAGTTTTCCTTTTATGGACTCACAAAATTACACACTAAAGGGCCCATCTGGGGAAGAACCCTTACTTCTTCAAGTTTGTTAAATAAAGGAAGAGGAACTTACCAAAGGTGAGTTATATCAAGCATGTGTTATCCTCCTCGAGCTCGTTAAATAAAAAAAAGGTACTCATCTATTTGGATGGGGGGAAAATTGAAGGAAGTGGGTCAAGTTTCTTGAAAAATTTTCAAGCGGCTTTTGTAGTCGCCCTTGAACACGTCACTTGTTTTCACTTTTACCATACACTTGGATAATTCATTAAACCTCCACATTGAACCAATCCTATGAGTCTTTATACTCCTTTGACCCATCCAAATAATTCCTCAACACTCGTTGCATTATGTTTTGGTCCACTCTGAGTTTATGTTACCAAGTCTTACATCATTCCTCAGTGTTCAAGGGAAGTTTTCGCCTCAAAATTCAACCATCCACAAAGTTATCAGTTTCCATACACGTGTCAGTCCATTTTCATCTACTATATATTATCACCTTCCTATGACAAGTTTTCTGTCGATTGATGGTGGATACATCAATGCCCTCCTTGGACAAGTCTTTTCTTGTCGACTTCAACAAATTACCTAGGAAATAAACTTAGGAACACATCAGTACCTTGGGACTTGCATGCCTCAATGGCAGGCCTCCTCACATTCGACGGTGGGTATTCATCAATGACCCCTAACTGACTGGCTCCATGAATGTTCAACTTCAACTCATTTTTCATATTTGTTGGATTGTACTTTAAAAAAAACCTTGAAAATCATCAACATCAATGATGATTTATCTCGCACTTGTTAACAGTATACCTCAATGACTGGTAACCAAGTGGTTTTTGTCATATTCAACATCAAATCATCTATTCACATGAACAAAATCGTATTGTTATCAGGATCGGGATGAAGACCTTGAGTTGAGAATTCATCTGCATATATATACTTTACCCAGGTTGCAATGGCGATTATCCGACTGATATACTTGTTTTAACATAGATCCACTTTGTATTGGTTTGTGCCTATGTTATTATCACATCGTAGATCCATTGTACATTATTTCATGGTTTTGATCAAGTTAGGTCATAGAAAGATGGATCCACATTGTATCCCTAATGGCCATCTCCTTAGTCAATATTATTATGGATTTGCAGTGTATTTATTAGCGGCCATACTTTGAGTCACTTGTAGTCCGAGAATAGGTATGCTTGCCTTGGGAATGGAACACATATTAACATTGTTTGATGGTTGTTTGTAGCTTCTACCAGGCTCCCCAATTCCATACCCTTTCTTCGAAGAATGTACAAAGTGTTTCGGCCATCAACATTCATTTTATGACTTCACACTTTGGGGGGGAATCTGTTACACATCAAAATTCCTCACTTCGACAGTGTCGCATTCTCATTGTCGTAAATGTTGTAAGTGTCACACTTTTGTCGCAAGTGTCGTATGTGTAGAATTCTCTTTCCCTAAGTGTTTCATCACGAATGACACCATCAAAACACTTGTTACAACCCCTAAAACATGTTAGAAGAAGAAGCCCCATCATCTGACAGTCATAACAAATGTTTTTCTAGGGAATTTTTCATCTTGGTAACTTTTTGGAAGATAAACGCTCCCATGATCATAGATAGGGAGTGCTAGCACTCCTTTTCCATCTCAGGGGGAGCTTTGTAGTGCTATGTTTCCCATTCTAAGGGAGCGCTGAGTTGGTTGAGGAAATCTTGGAAGAAATCCCATTTTCTTGTAAAGACAGCTATGGATGGATCGAGTTGGTTTGGCTCGAATCTAACTCCAGGGTTGCATCTAAGGGACATATCACAACTATTAGAGCCATATCCTCAACTAATTCCAAATATACCCAAGGTAGTTGAGCTTCTCAAAGCCTATAAATGGAGGCATTCCCATGATAAAACAAAGAGGAGAAAATCAACAAAGCATTGTTATTTTGATTGTGGATCTTTCGAGCAAGGGTTAGACGAGGAGGACTTGGAGAGGTTGTTGCAACATCATCTAAAGATTGTAAGTTTCCTCTTGAAGTTCTCATCTAATATACTTGGCCTATTTCCTTCAAGTATGTGGTGTCATGTGCTTGTCTATGTTTAATTTGATTTGCATAGATGAATTTGCTTTGCCTAATCCATTAGAGTATAAGGAAGTTGCTTGTTTCTTGTTGTTCATTGCAGGTATTGATTTGCACAAAGAATTGGATCGAGCTTGTGGTTAGGAGAAGCTAGGACAAATGTCATAAACATAGTAAATCCTACTTTACCTTCTCCTCTCTTTTTCGATAAGCAAAACTAGTTTATAGTAATGGTGGTGTCCAAATGATTTTTTATGTCTTGGTATAAGGGTCAGTAATTCGAGGGAAAGTTCACCTGTCCGTAGGGGAATATTTGTGTAACACCAGGTACTAAAGAGTATCTTCCCGAGTGTTGTTCTTAGTGGAACTATAGTAGTTAGGAGGTCGATCAGTTTATCTATGGAGGGCTTCAGGATATATAGGTCGACCCATATACAGGTGTTGTCTGATGTGATACCACTTGAAGGGGTACCAACAGGGGTTATAAGGGTGGCCAACAGATGTGTGCTTAAGTGCCACTTGTATTTCATGCGTGTATGACTCCCTGACCATGGTTTTATGTGTGTAACAACATATCTCTATAGATTTAAGACGCTGGAATACGTCTCTACCCTGAAAAAAAAATTAACCCACAATTTTCTGCCAAGGAAAGTTCTTTGATACCACTTGTAGTATTCCAAATATAAAATAGTATGTATAACATAAATATTTTAGCTAGAAATGGAAGAAAAATAATGATATAACTAGAACAATACTAGAATAATATCATAATAACACTAGAAATAGTAGCTTGATTAATGATAGCGATGTTCACTTGCCTCTTCAAGGGGGAAACCTCGAGCAGACCAGAGCTCTATTACAATAATATCCAAGACAAAACTTCTCATACCCTGTACTCCTATTTATGCTAAATCTGTCTATCCAAGAGAACAATCTAGAAAAATATCCTTCTAGAAGCAGAAGCTTCTATTAGGTCTTCTTACATTTGACTTATTCTTCCTTATTGCCAGGCCTTATTAATATTGCCCTTTATTACATGGAAATATATTATTCTACCTACGTGAGGGGTTAGGGAATTTAGTTCCCTAACAATTTGTAGCCTATGTGGGCAAAAAGGGAAAAATGATTTTTCTAATTAAGCATTGTAACTTAGGTTTTAGCCTAAAATTATTGATTTAGTTGTAATGTAGACAAACTATGACTTGGGTTTTCCTCTATAAATAAAGGAAAGTATTTTTCACTTGGATATAACTCATCACTTGATAATGATACTTCTTGGACTGAAATTTGAGCCCTCTTGAACAATTCACTATCTCTCTTTCTATTGTCATGATGGATGCAACTCTTGTCTATTAGACCAATCAAGGCTAGTGACTTCTCTTGATGGTGTTTCTTGGAAAAAATTTGGATGACTTTTGGTAGTAAAGGGTTTCATGCATACTATCTCTTGGATTTGGTGAGTAATTTCAATTCATTGTCATGTTGCTTGTTTAAATTCAAGAAATATATCTAAAACCCTAGGAGGAGTAAAAGGGCTTACACCCTCCACCAAAGTTAATTTTGTGTTGCTATTGAAAGGATATAAGGCTTTCAACAAGGAATAAAAGGTTTTAAACCCTTGTTTCAAGGCTTGGCTAGGGTTTATTTCTCTAGGAAGTAAGAGGGTTTACACCCCTAGAGAAACTCTAAGCCCTAGTTCATCTTGGATCCCAAGCTAGATGATTTGGAAGGATTGTTGTTGCATGTTATAACAGTTTAACTCTCAAAAAAAATCTCTTATTCCTCTTTGGATATTTTTTCTTCCAAGGAAGAGACTCCATTCACCCAATAAAAAAACACTAATATTTGCAATGGAGATTGGTAATTGTTGCATTGGTAAACGTGAAAATTGAGTATTTGTAATTGTTCAAGTTGGATTTAAACTTTACATGCTTTTGGTTCTCTTATGCTTCAAGGGAATATTGATTGGTCAAGTGGTTAGTTTTATGTTATAAACATTAATCTACAACCATTAGGGTTGGAGAAAAACACTCTCCTTTTCCTACAATTTCCTCACTTTTCTATCGCTGAAAATTGCTTGTAAGTTGTGATAATTAATCTACTAATAAAGGACTATTGTTTGGACGGTTTAATTGTTGATTTTAGTGGTTAGAATTTGTTGTTGTAGTAAACTCTTTATACATCCATAGGGATGTCATAATTATTTGTTGATAACACTCTTCTACAACCCTTTTTGGCATCAAAATCTTGGTCTAATCATTGGAAAATTGTTTACTAAGTGCACACTTTCTTATCCAATATCACATGTTGATTTTGATGCTCTGATTTGCAGCTGTTATAATTTAATTATTTTTAATATATCATTGTTATATGTTGCAATTTTTGGACAGCAAGGATTCTTTTTTATTTCCCTCTTCTCTTGGGGCTTATTTCATCATGTATTGTCTTGGTTTGGTTTGTCTAACATCTGTTTTGCATGTACTATCAATTGGAAACCTTTTTCCTTGACCTATACCCATCCTCCATCATGCCTCAAGATCCTTTAATCATGACCTACAGATGTGGTTCCTTCAGCTCTTGTCCCTTTTCCTTACAATCCCCCTAGGGTAACCTGGGAATCCTCCCTTGTGTTGGACTTGTCTATCACTAAAACGAGGGGGATATATATTGAGGTGACAGTGATATGTGTCACAAACTTGTTGCTTGGGTTGGGATTTTCCCAATGTACATATTGTGCAATAAAAATATTTGCACCATTTCCAGGGAGGATTTTGGATCCTTTCCCATCCCATAATGACACTTGGAAAGTCTATCCAAAAACCTTTACCTCTAGCTTGCCTGGCGACTCCATTTAAGAGAAGTTCCCTTTTCACTTTTGATGATATTTTCATAAAGTTCATATGGCGACTCCACAACCTAAGAAGTCGACTTTCCAAAAGACACTTCCCAAAGGAAGGTTTAAGCCTTCCAAGGTTTATCGAAGAATACCTCCTCATAATTCACTTGTTGTCAAACATTATTTCAAGGAAGTCTTCATTTTCCCCCAATGGCTCGTGCTTGGGACAACAACCTTTATAAGCCATTGAATATGGCACCATCCCTCGGTACCCCAATAACATGCCTAAAGAGTCTCACAAGTGGTTTCCCAAATTCAGCGAAAACAATGTTGTTACACATGAAGAACATCTTGACACTATTGGTGTGGCCATGGAAGATAATGGTATAGAACATGAAGATGTTGCAATGAAGCTACTAGCATTCAAAAAGAACAAGTATAATTTTCAAACAATCTTGAGAAATGTTGCAATAGTTAAATTTGTCATCAGTTGAATCCAAATGGAGTATAAACTATCATAATTTTCAACCAATAAAACAGTTATAAAATCTGAATCCATTACAATGCTACACACCTATACTAGTCCCATTGATAAATGCTAAGTTTCCTTATACCAGGACAAAGTGTCATTGATCATAACCTTCATACTTTTTGTTGATAAATTAGGCTTCCCATTTTGTGCATGCCCACAACCACACATGAAGATAACATCTAAAATCTAAGATATGAAAAACATCCCAGGGGATAAGATCACTCTGAACAAACTATGTTAAAGCCCTAATATTGGCTCATTAACCCTTAATTGGGGCATATTAGATTAGTAATGTTATTTTATTTATGTAGGCTTGCTCATTAACCCTTAATTGGGTCATATTAGATTAGTAATGTTATCTTATTTATGTCAGCTTTAGGCCATTAGTTGTAATTATACCTCCTAGTCTCTTATATATACCAAGGAGACATTTTCATTTTGAATCATCTTGTACTTGAATATTTAAGTGGGGTAAAAGGAGGTTGCCCCCTCGAAGAGGCTTATTATCTGAAATTATCTCTTTTTCAAGGCATTGAGTACTTTTCCTGAGGTTTTTCTATGCTATATTGAGGTTTGGTTCTTAACATATGGTATCAGAGCTCAAGGTCTTGGGGTTTCGCTGCTACATCTGAGACACCGTGGCATTTTCGCTATAAATTTTTTTCTACAACGTTTCAGAAGGAACCGCTTGGAGGGTATTTAGTAGACAGATCAAGGTACGTTGGGTTCAAAATTCAGCTCCTGAGGCCTTATACTTTCTAAGATACCTCCTATACAAGATAGGGTTCTGGAATCATCCTGAAATGAGTCATTGCGGAATTTTCACTATAATTTTTTTTTTGTAATGTTTCAGACCCTGAACTTCGGAGGACACTTATAGAAATTAGTAAGGTATCTGTGGTACAAATTTAATCTTCTGGGTCATCTTACATTTGTAGATACACCTTGTGTAAGATAGGGTATTTGACTAGTCTCAAGAAGGTGTTCCAGGTAAAACAATCATAACTTCTTGCTAGAGTATCCAAATTGAGTGGGACTAGTTTCATTAGATCATGGACAGTCCTTAGTATTTTGGGTGCGAGTTTCAGAATTTTATATCAATTATTTTGTGTGGGGCATGCTATACAAGTGAGATCTCTTGGAAAGGCCAAAAATCGACAAGTTGTGAGGAAGTTACCGTAAATTCCACTTGGCACATCCAATTTTGATCAGACCTGTGGCATTGCAGAGAAGAAATATTAGATAACTACCTAAAATAAAGTTTCATACCCAGAAGGGCCGAAACTTGGTAGATAGAACAAAATAAATATTGTCTAGCAGAACCGCCTCAAAATCAAGATTCAAAAGTGATACTTGGCCAACATGCCACCGAAAAAGGGACCTTCTACACCAAATAAGCCTCCATAAAATCCTAATTGGACTTTTGATGAAGGGGAAGAAATGTGTAGGGACATAAATGAACTACAAAAGAAGATTGATTCAATGGAAGCTAAGTTGGATACTAAGATAGATGGTTTAAAAGGGGAGATCATGGAAGTATTGAAAAATTTTGTAACAGAGAAGACACCTGAAAGTGAAAATGCATCCCATGAAATTCATGATGAGGACACAAGGAAGGTGAATCAAGAATGGAGAAACTCAAACATTGGTTTGAAGACCAACTATGTTCCTAATATTGATATGAGGAAGTTTGATGGCAAGGACCCAATCACATGGATACTTCAGATGGAGCAATTCTTTGATCTCCATAATGTGTCACATACACAAAAGGTACGAATTGCTTCCTTATATTTAGAACCTAATCAATTTGTATGGTATCGATGGCTTTGTTCTCGAAAATCACTCGTCACGTGGACAATGTTCATGGAAGAAATGATAGCACACTATGAGGATACAAGGAGCAATACCTTCTTTAGCCAATTGATAAATCTCAAGCAAAAGGGTTCAGTTATCGAGCACATTGAGAACTTCCAAAGATTGAATATAAAGGTAACTGATATTCC
>ML790822.1:30411-77345 GCA_009831015.1 Picea engelmannii | reverse complement strand
AGCTAAGGAGCGCTTCTCATAAGTCTGTGCGCTGTTGAAAGTGGTGAATTTCAAAATGTCCAACAATCAGTTTCACGGGTCGTGCGCTGAGGAAAGTGAAGGCTTTCAACATCAAAAAGGGGTTCTCCATAGGATCATGCACTAGTGAAAGTAAAGACTTCCAACAGCTAAGGAGCAGTTTGTGCAGGATCGTGCGTTGGTGAAAGCATTGCTTGGTCATCATTGTAGTTGGTTGAGAAATTGTTGTCAAAATATCCTTGATATGCTCGGGTTGTTTGCTGTGCACTGAATGTTCTCATCCTGAACAACATTTCTCTTTTGACTGACACAGCACTTTCCCACCTTGCAATGGATGTAGATCATTTCAAATCTTATCATTAAAAGAGATGTTCATTCAGTAATGATCGGTTGCTGCATCCAGAGTTACTCAAGCGTTGCGGACAACACTTGTCTCAAGGGGAGGGGCATGTTAAAGCCCTAATATTGGCTCATTAACCCTTAATTGGGGCATATTAGATTAGTAATGTTATTTTATTTATGTCGGCTTACTCATTAACCCTTAATTGGGGCATATTAGATTACTAATGTTATTTTATTTATGTCGGCTTTAGGCCATTAGTTGTAATTATACCTCCTAGTCTCCTATATATACCAAGGAGACATTTTCATTTTGAATCATCTTGTACTTGAACATTTAAGTGGGGTAAAAGGAGGTTGCCCCCTCGAAGAGGCTTATTATCTAAAATTATCTCTTTTTCAAGGCGTTGAGTACTTTTCCTGACGTTTTTCTATGCTATATTGATGTTTGGTTCTTAACAAACTAAAACCTAACCATTGTGCCAGGAAAAGAGAGTATAGAAAGGTCACAAAATAAACTAATCCAAAAGTATAATGTCAGAAAAAAAAATTGAGGAATGTAGAGAGGTAACATTCTTCTCCAAGGCCTCAATTTATCAGACAATCGAGGGAAAACACATGTTGGAAAATGAAGGCACAACAAGAAGCGAAGGCACCTGAAACCTTGAATTTTATTGGGATGGTTAGCATGGAAGAATCACCATGGTATTTTCCTTGAGAAAAACCTCATTGGGAGCACAAATGTCTAAGATAGAGAGAAGAAGAAGAGATAGGATTTATAGTTTGGTTGAACTTCATTGATATGACTTACACTCTCCAGGATGATGAATACATTGACATCATCGAAGAGAAACTTGAAGAAGCTAGGAAAAGGGTAGCTATGTGAGCTTGGTTGGAAATATTGAGCCAATTGGTTGAACCTTTAAAGGAAAGGTTGACGAAAAAAGAGATTTAACATATTCAAGGAGAAATAAAGTGTCATCCTCAACTTACCCAACAATGAAGGAGGTGCCTCCACCCCCTCCACCTCCATTTCATGACCTGCTTATGTAGCATGTACCAACAAATGAGGATCTTTGGTTGAACATCGACATGCATAGTATGATTGGAAAGATGAATATGGTGGTACCTATAGTCGAGATGTGAAAGATTCCTTCGGTAAGGAAAGAATTTTTGAAGACTTAAAAAATATAATATGAAGCAAGGGACCCTCTAGTGATTTTGAATACTATGTATCATGGGAACCAGAGGGAATAAAATCCTCCATTTTATCTCTCTCTGGGCAGAAATGGTCTTCATTTGAACAATTGTATGTTGGATTCTGGGGCTTCAACAAACGGCATGCCTTTGAAGGTCATGAGATAGCTAGATTTGAGGACAACCCATCCTTATGGAAATTATTGTGGCATTTATTCGAAGAAAGTCAAAGTTTACGATCTCATAGAAGATGTGAAAGTTTATTTGTAGGTGTTCCCACACATCAAAATCAATATGAATGTGGTTGTGATCGATGTAACTGATGCATGGGCCGTGCTCCTATTGAGAATTTGGTGTGCCACCCTTGGTGGTTTTATTAGTATGGACCTCACTCATGCACATATCCCTATGGGGGATCGGACATTTGAGATTATGTATAGTCAACATGTTGCAAAGAATATTGTAGTTGATTTGAATAGCCTAGAATATTGGAGTGATTGTGAATATGATGCAACGCCTCATGTCATTGAGTATGATCCTTTGGATTTACCTTTTGCACAAGAATATTGTATTGATACACAATTGTTGAAGACATATAAGTAAAATAATCTTGAAAAATACCAGGGAAAGGACCCAGGATCCATCAAGATACTAAATAAAGATGAGGGAAGAAGGATAAAGAGAGAGAAAAAGATATCAAACATATGGTTGAAGCATATCTTCCCACACAAACTTACATTGAAGATCTACCATATGTTGAGTTTGATGAAGGAATTATTGCACTCATATGGGATAAAAGAAAGGGAAAGCCAAAGTATGACAAGAAAAGTGAAGTTTTATGGCTTGGCCCTTACGTCTTGGCTCTTACATCGTCAAGAAGAAGTCTGAAAAGGGTACTTACTATTTATCTTCCATGGATGGGAGGAAGATGTCATTTCTAGTTGATGGGTCTATCCTCTAACTCTATGTGTATGGGACCTGATCTCCACGGGCCTTGGGCCCCAGGTAAGTAGGTAGGTCATTTTCTTTTCTGCATTGCATTTATGTGTTCATCATAGGTTAGTTGCATTCATTTTATATATTTTGCTTTACATTTTTCTTTCTTGCATGTATGCATAGTTGTTGTGATGCATTTGCTTGAATCATTACTTTTTGGAACCTAGAAGTTTTTAAAAAATGCAAAAAAAATTCTTTTAAGAAATCTCGTAGTTGTCAATTTTGAATTTTTGAAGCTTTTCTTATATAAATAAAGGGTGAGCTAGCCACCCTCTGATGCTCTAATGTTTTGTTTGAACCTTTGTAGGCACATGTCATACCGGGAGATGCTAAGGTTCTCATGTGCTCTACAACGATCACATGTCCCCATGTAGGATCCAAATGTTACCTCGCAAGCCTAGGGGTAACTAAGGAGATGATGTCGCGAGGCCCACTTCTACGGGGAAATTCCCCCTATACTGGGTCTAAGGTAAAGCCAGAGTGTTAACTCCCTTAAAATATTGTGTTACCCTTAAGCTACCCGAAAACCATCTAAACAAAGTGACAAGAGAGAGGAAAGAGGATAAATGAGTACACCTTTAGTCCTTACGGTTGGTGTATACCTCTTTCACTTGTTGTCGCCTCCTAGATCATGGATCTCCTCCCAAAGCTGACCTACAAAAGATTAGGAATACAATGCAACAACATATGCAATCTATACTAATCACTTTCAAAGTTTAGACATATATATAAATTCATAAATTAACAAAAGCATGTGAACATAGGGTTTTGGGACAAGGAAGAACTCTTTTATTCAATTTCAAGATAAAAAGGATTACAACCTTTGTTGGCAACCACTCCATGAACCAGGTCTGAGCTTCTATGTCATGGCTCCAAGTGCATCAATCCCACATTAGCTTCTCGCAACCAACTTATCACCAAGGGAAGGAGGAAGGGTTGCATAAGGAGAAAGGCTGGAGGGGAAGGTTGAAGCTAAAACTCAAAATGGGATGCAAATCTTGGGCTAAGAAAGGGAAGGATTTTGGCAGATTTTTCTTTTTCTCTTGCTTATGTTCATAAATGACACCCCAAGACCTATTTTTATATGATAAAAATATGGTTTTTTGGTTTGGGGATGGGCTACAAGGGGTAAAATGGTTAGGAAACCCTTCATAGCCTGTAAACTCCACCGAATTCTGTGCAATTTTATATTTTTTGCAACTTTTGGAGGTAAACGCAGGCTATATAGCATGCAACATGAGTGTGTACGTAGGATAACTAGCATGCAGAATGTGTGTGTACGTGGACTATTAGTTCAACAGGGCGCGTACACTTTCCAAAAAATGTTTTTTTTTTAAAGGAAGCCTCAACAGTATTTTGGCAAAGTATGCAAATGGAAGGGCCAATGTCTTGCATGCACAGATAAGGAATTTTGGACTATAATAGATGCCCCCTAATGTGTGAGGTTAGAAGAGTGTTATTGGGTAAATCGGTAGATGTGGACATGAACTAATCCCCCTAGATCCATCTGGATCTAGAACAAAACAAGACGGAACAATACGCATTCCCTAAGTTGTGATCATTGAGTTTACTACCAAAAGAGGAATAGATAACATACCTTATGAATCGCTTCCTTAAATCTTTGTTGTCCCTACTTCACTCTGGTGTTCCTGCGAGATCAGATCGGGAGTGCACCAATCGGGAATCTGCATAATAGTATACCATGTCTGAGATAGGCATTCCCATGTTCAGACTATAAATGATTGAAATCATAAATGTAAGTCATGGCCACCAATTATACACTGTGGATCCATGTCATCAAGATTATACATAGCCACCAGGCATACACTGTGGATCTATGTATTGGAAAATTTAGATGCAGACATAGCCACAAGACATACAAAGTGGATCTATGTGTCAATACAAATCACAAATACTCCATCGCAGCCTTAACCAAAATTGATGAGGTCTAAGGTCTTTAATCCCATCATCCATTAGTACGGATCTATCCATGTGATTACATGTGTTGAAGTTGAACATGGTTAGAAACCACTTGATTACCGGTCATTAATGAAAACTGTTAACAAGTGCAAGAGAAATCACCATTGATGTCAATGACTCCCAAGGTACACTAGTACAATCCAACGAGTGTGAATAGATGAGTTGAAGTTGAGCACTCGATGGAATCTCTCAATCGGGGATCAATGATGTGAATCCACCATGAAAAGTGAAGAAACTTGCCATTGAGGCATGCAGGATCCAAGGTACCAAACTATTTCTAAGTCTTATCCCTGGATAATGAGTTGAAGTCGATAGGAAAAGACTCGTCACAAGAGGGCCTTGATGTATCCCTCATTAATGACATGAAATAAGAAACAGATTTAGGGTAGAGAAAAGTATGAACATGATTTGAAACCGACATAAGGAAGGCCGATATGGTAGGAACAAACAATTGCAGATGGCCAACTCAATAGAGGGTTGGGTTGAAATTCTCTTGAACATATGAATGGCATGACATTGGTCTTGGCAGCATTGACTCAAAGACGACCAAAGATATGAACTTGCAGAAAGTCAGACGAGAGACAAATGGATTTCCCAACCTGGATTCAAATGATGAAGGGGGTGCCATGTTCAAGAGTGACGCTTACTGCCATTAACACAAACATAGTGACACATCTCTTTCCCAAATTTTCCCCCACCATTTCTAGCGAGTACCTCTTTATTTTTATGCAAGCTTGAGGAGGATAACATATTCTTGTTGATGTAAGCTCATCCTTCTGACGAGTCCCTCGGAGTATGTTTAACGAACCCTAAGAAGGAGTGGTTTGGTCCCATGTGGGTCTTTTGATGTTTGTTTAATGATTCGAAAGATAGAAAACTCAAGGGTTTTTCATATTTTGAGAGTCTGAAAAACACTTAAAGAGAACTCTCCCAGTTCATTTTTTGTAAAGTAGTTCAATAGGACCAAAAAAGTGATAAAATATCGCCCATCAAATGTTTTCTTTAAATACTTTTACGAGCATGAAAAGAACAAGGTCGCTCGACAATCTTTTCATTTTAATGGAGTGTGAAAAGAGCTTAAATATTACTCTGTAAGTTTCGTTATTTTCGTGTTACCATGACGAGTATGAAAAGACGAAAAAAGTATACTTGGTTACATTCTCATTGATTTTCGAGCACGAGAATGAACAAAGTCCAAGCTTGAGGTTTTTGTAAAAACCCTAAAAAATAACCGTACATGCGACGAAAAAGAAAAACAAATCGCAAAAACTATCCATACTTCATTGTTCGGAACCTTAATCTGCCCATCTACGAGACATAGAAAACTCACATGACCAGTAGACTATTAGGTTTTTGAGAAAATATATTTAAATGATATAAAATATTTTTAGAAAAAAGTAAAAAATGAGATAAATAGGGGTAAGAACTCATTTTCAGTATTTCATTTGTATTTGGTCAAAAACTTGTCTAGGAGTCGTTTTTCACCTCATACTTCGGCAGTCGTGCGGGGAGCCTAGGCGATCATTCAGTGAATGGTTTGCGTGAAAACGGTAAGTACCTCATCTTCTTCCTTTTCAATGGTTTACAATTCATTTCAATTGGTTAAAAGATGAATTTTTGGGTGAATTTTTGGGTCATAGGCGTGCACTGGGGCCGCCGCAGGTGGCCCATATCGGGACCTGTGGAAATCAAGGATTTCACAGGTGCCCAATGGCTAGACTACAGAACCCCACACTGTAACTGAAGCCAAGTTGCGGCAGCTGAAAACCCAAAAAGAAAATGATGCATTGGACCAAAAAGAATTCCCAAAAATGATGATTGAAGATGCTAACTTCTTTCTTTCATCCCTATGCAGGTATTTTGATTACAAAAATGTTGGAGTGGCGAGAAAGAGAGAATGAAGATGATGATGCTATGGCTTTGAATGATCTGGGCACCATAAATTCCCTACGACAGTGTGGCTTGTTAAATTTCTTCAAGATCCAGGGCATGAGAGCCCAACTGAGATTGTTAGAATATCTGGTCTGTATGTGGGACGTGGACCAACAAGTATTTCATGTGGGTGTTCATGTACTTTCCTTGGACATTGAAGATATTTAATTTTTGACGGGGTTATCCTGTCGTGGGGCACAAGTGACCTTAACAGGAGGTCGAAGTGGTGGTTTGTCGATGAGTGAATACATCAGATGCTACTGTGAACCTGAGGCCGAGCGACACAAGGGTAAAGTGGATATCAGAGGGGTTTGTGATATGACTCTCAGAACCATTCTCTTCACTATTTCATGGATGGCAGGGAGTTCTTCTCCACACATGGCTCTATAGAGCTACTTTCAATATGTTGTAGAATGCATGGAACCTCGTGTGTTCAACTGGTGTGATGGCCTCCTTCGCAGTATGAAGTGCCAGTTGACCAAATGCAAGAAAAAGGAGTTGAAACAGTTTGGGTATGGATCCATTTTGGTATCTTTCTTCCTAGAAAGAGTCCCTCACCTACACCTCCAGGTAGACTAGAATATACCAGCACCACGAGATCCACGGATGAAGCAGTGGTGTGATCTCATGTCCTGGCATGTAGTGGGGCCCATTGTTAAATACAATGATACATTTTTTGATTGGTTGGAGCCCCAGATATTGATGTTCGATGACTATGCATATGTCAGGCTAGATTTTCGCAATGACCTTGACTTGGTGCTACCAGAGGGTTCTCGGTGGGGGGACCTAGGTAAGAAAAACTTTTTGCTTTTATGGTGTTTTTTGTAAATTTTTATGTTTTCATCCAAGGACTAATCAAAATATTTTGACCATGCAGATGTAGGGCCATTCCGACCCCTGGGTACATCCCCTATCCGGAGGCGAAGAGAGGCAGCAATAGTAGCAGGATGGGATGTGGACGATTACGAGGCAATCGAGTAGAATCTGGAGGATTTGATCGCAGGCATCCCAGATATGTTGATCGGCGAGGTCCCGAGGTGTTTCCAGCACCACACCGTAGGCGTGGCTGGTTCCCTGAGACGATCTCTCTATAGGGTAGCACAACCAATTGTGTGTTACCATGAACAACATCCATGATGCTATTTTGTAGAAACTATGAGCTTCACATTTTGATATTTTGGTCTTCGGACGAAAAACAATCTTTTTTGTAAAAACTTTTATCGTTATATATATATATATATATATATATATATATATATATACATGAGGCTTCTACTGACTTATTTTTCTTTGTTTAATACATGTGGTGTGTGATTGGATTTATAAATGTCTCAGATGTCTGTCTAACACATAATTAGCTAATGCATCAGTTAATGTATTTAGACATCTAGGAATGTGTTGATACTCGATATAATCAAAATAATGTTCCAAGAGGTAAATTCGTAGATATACCCGTAACAAAGTAGGACTTCAGATAGCATAGACATTACTTAACTGTAGCACTACTAGCTACGAATTAAGTCGTATAACCAAGTGACGAATCTCGAGTGAGATAGCATTGGTCAATAATTCGATGACTACGCTATACTCTGCGATATTGTTGGTTGCACGATCGAGGCAAACATTGTGTAGACTAATAAGCTCGTTTGTAGGTGCATAGATTTTCCAAGAAGTGGAAGCTAGGTTATGAGTACTATGACTAGCACCATTGGCGAAGCCAACGTGGGGTAGCAAAGACTCGGACATCTGGAAACCAAGCAAAATGCAAGGTAAGCGGTTGAGGGTAGAAACCAAATAACAAAAAAGAACACAACAAGTAACACACAAAAAGTATGATACAATAAAAATACAAGCACTCATGCAAAGATAGTCTAAGAATAGTACTCCTTCAAGTAAAGCCCATTTCTGGGTTCACTCAAAGGAATGCCATCATAATCTACTAACTCATAGGCTCCTTTCTCCAACACTCGTTTGATGATATAAGAGCCTCGCCACATAGCCTCGAATTTTCTGGCTCCTAGCATATCACGATCTTGTTCATAGAGGAGAACTAGATCACCCTCATAAAAAACACATAGATTGACATGCTTGTCGTATTGGGCTTTCACACGATTCTTCTGGGTTTCAATAACCATGGTGGCATCACGATGGGTTTCATCTAGTTGCATAAAAAACAACAGACATTCCTCTTCGGCTAAGGTGTTTGGGAGAAGTTCCACGGCTAGTTTCAATGATGGTATCTCACATTCAATCGACATAACAACTTCGATACCATACACTAATTGGAATAGTGTAAACCCCATGGTAGACTTCATCGATGTCTGATAGGCCCATAATGCTGAAAACAACATCGTGTGCCAACTCATTTTATGAATTCCTATAATCCGTCGAAGCATGGTGATAAGAACCTTGTTGATCGCTTCAACTTGGTTGTTGGCCTGTCGATAGTAGGGGGTTGAGTTTTCATGTCGAAGACCCAACTTTTCTGTAAGCTCAGAAATCATGAAGTTTCAAAAGTGGCTACCATGATCGGTGACAATATGGGATTCCAAATGGTGTAATGATGTGATTGAATAAGAATAGGATTGCAGTTTTTTCCATGTTGTCGAATGTAGGCATCACCTCAGCCCATTTCGTGAAATAATCCACGGCTACGATAATGTATCCATGTCCCCCGGCTAAGTGAGGGTTACATGTCATGAAATCAATACCCCATTTAGCAAAAGGTCCGATGGAAACTACAGGGTGTAAGGGAGCAGGGTGAGATCTTATCTTGTCGTTATACATTTGGAAAGTGTGGCACTTATGTATAGCAGTTATACAATCTTTGAATAAAGAAGGCCAGAAGTACCCTGCTCATAAGATCTTTCGGGTAGTGGCATACCCAGACATATGACCGCCACATGCCCCAGAGTGGAAATCATTCAAATCTTTCTCAGCCTCATCAAAGGTGAGACAGCGTCGAAAAACAGTGTCAACACCATGGCGATAAAGAGTGTCATCGAGAATAATGTATTGATGGGCTTGATAGCCGATGCGACGATGGTCTGTACTAGAGAGGTCAGGCCGAAAAGTTTGTGTTTGGAGATAAATGATGATATTTCCATACCAAGTGTCATCAAAGTTGATCAGAAAAAGGGATTTTCCAGGTAAAGAATCCTCTGCCACATTTTTTGTCTCAGTAGAGGGAAGGTCACATATCAGCTCGGTAAAAACCAGTGATTTCTTGGACTTAGCACATTCAAATTCTAAATTGAACTCCTGGAGGATGACTATCCATTTGGAGTACTTGCCCCCTAGAAATTGGCATGTAAGGATATGTTGTATAGGGTTGCAAGCAGAAATGACAGTGGTCTTGCGTAACAGGATGTAGTGACGAAACATTGGACAACTTGAACAGCTACCAAGGCCATCTTTTCCACATGCAAATATTTGGCCTCGGTAGTCGTGAGACTCCAAATAAAATAATAAATCACATGCTCGTCGTGTGAATCATCTTCCTGGACTAAAACCATGGCGATGGTAGAGTCTGAAGCAGTGAGGTAGAGGAAATAATCTCAACTATAATTCGGAGGGAAAAGCAGTGGTGTTCGTGTGAGGGAAAGTTTCAAAGCTTCAAAGGATTTGTTGACAGTTTTGTCCCAAATGAACATGTAACCCTTCTTTAACAGATGAGTGAATCCTAGTGTTGACTTGGCGTAATTCAGGATGAATCGATGCAAGAAGTTTACCTTCCCTTGCAAACTTTGGAGTTGGCGTAAGGTAGAAGGAGTAGGTAAATTAAGGATGGCCTCAACCTTCAGAGGATCCACCCTAATTCCTTGGCGTGACACAATAAAACCTAGAAGTCGTCTGGACTCCCCACAAAAAATGCATTTATGTGGGTTTAAATGTATACGGTAGTGGCGACAGCGAATAAAAATGGCTTGGAGGTGGGTCGGATGGTCTTGGAAATGCATGGAATGCGTCGGTAGATCATCAAGATAGGGTTGTACTATGTGATTTATATCATGGAAAGCATAGGACATGGCATGATGAAAAGTCACTCCAGCGTTCTTTAAACCGAACAGGAGTTTTCAGTGGGTGAAAGTACCCCAAGGACAAATAAAAGAAGTTTTATGTTGATCCATGGGTAAAATGTTGATCTAATTATAGCCGGAGAAACCTTCCATTAAAGAGAAGATTTCACTCCCAACACAATCGTTGATGATCTGGTCAATGAAGGGGGTTGGAAAGTTGTCTTTGGGACAGGCTTTATTAATATCCCTATAATCAATGCAAACACAGATCGTGCCTTGTTTTTTATTGACCGGAACGATATTGGATACCCAATCGGTTAAATCCATCAGATAGATAAAACTGGCTTTGAGAAGTTTTCCAACTTCAAGTTTAATAGCTGCAGCTTTACAGGGGTGGACTAGGCGAAGCCTCTACCGAATGGGTTTAGCGTTCAGGTATGTCTTGATTTCATGTACAATAATATCAGGGTCGATACCCAACATCTCTTCGTAACTCCAAGCGAAGATGTCACGGAACTCTTGAAAAATAACTTTGTAGGTGACGACCTCAGAATCAGAACAAGCGGCTCCGATGTGAACATTTTCGACAATTCCAGGTTTAATGGATATGTCAAGCGGAATAGTGAGTGAAATATTACTCAAGTTCCCTTCATAAAGCACATCGTGGGTAGACTCGAGAAAAGAGGAAGTGATAACAACGATCGACGAAGTTGAAATACGTTGGTATTTCTCTATGGTGTGTTGTTCAAGGAAGAGGATGGAACGATGATGCCCATCGTCCCATGGGGTATCTTCCATGGACATAACCGACATAATCATCTTGTCCGTTGGAAAAATAACATGAAATGGATCAGGAGACGAATCACCAATAGAGGGGGTAGAAGGGGTTGTTGACTGAATGGATTGATAGGCGAATTCAATCAGACTCAAAGGCATTTGTTCGACATAGCAAAGACAATCACCAGGGTCAGGTACTATCCATGGGTCATGAGACACAGGGGTTTCTCGAACAGAGGTGGAAATCATGTTGATCAAGGTGACAAATGGAGGAGGAATGTTGGGTGGTGGGATTGGGAATGTACCCATCAAAGTAGAATCTTTAAGAAGACCCACACTGACATTCTCATACACGAGAGGTGTTTTCAAAATGAAAGGTACATTGCTAGTGCGAGAAATAGAGTTAAAGAAGGATAGTTGGTCGACAGTAACCACTTTTCCTTGGTGTGGGAAATGAAGCACGTGGAAAAGTGCGGAGACAACTGTGCGCATGGAATCAATCCAACTACAGCCAAGTAAGAGGTTGTAATCGAGAGGGGCATCGAAGACCTCGACCTCAACGTTGATCATTTTTCCTTCTAACGTAATAGGAAATGAAGGAAGAATAGCATAGGGTTTAAAGCCAGAGCCATTGAAGGCCTTGAGAGTGTTGTGTGATTCAGTAAGAGGAGGAGAACCAATGGCTTTCCAACAAGAAATAAACATGACGCACGTCAAGGCTCCCTCGTCAATAAAGGTTCTATAGATATTTTTGGTTTCGACGACAACTTGTATCTGAAACGCTAGTTGAGGAGGTAGCCTTGGAATGTGGTCTTCTAGGTTAAATATTATCAAGTTTGTATTTGTGGGATCGATTCCACCAATATCCTTTAACAGTGCCTTCCGTTGCATGGGGAAACTTTGAAGGACTTCAAGAGCTGACATCGTGGAGGGTGCTTGCGCAAGATCTTCTATAATGTTGTAGTTTTGGGTAGCACATGCATGAGGATTGAAGGAAAACTTCCGAACAACACCCTTTGGAGGAGGGCAGAGGATAGTATCGAGGCTTTATCATTCGAGATGAAGAGGACCATTGGGAGGTGAATTTGTGGGAGTCGGTTGTACCGACGAAGGTGGTGTATCATCAACTTTCTCTATGGAGGGAGAATAATCTTTGGCCCAAGTGGCAATAGCAATGTCATTTTTCTTTGAATCACCCATGCACATCAGAATGTATGAATTGTTAGAAGGAGAAGGTTGGTCATGAATGACCAACTGGGCCTGCTACTGAGAAGGGAAAGGTTGTGACAAGATGACATGTGTAGGAGGTTTTGGGGTCCGTTGAAGGAACTTAGTGACTTCAGCCCATCTTGGAAAATCTTTCGTATAGTGATCATCACCACATATAACACACAGATATCATGGTTTACACTTATCCTTATCATCAGTAGGTTGTGTTTTGGTTTTTTTGGATTGGGGGTTTTTTTATCCTCCTTGTTCCTACCCTTTCCTTTTTTGGATTTATTTTTACCGGCAGGGATAGTTTGAACAAAGTTCACCTCAGAAGTTTTTTCGGTGGAAGGAGTGGGAGTCCGAGTAGTATGTACATTAGAAGCAGAAGACTTGGGGTTGGTGTGAGAGGTGGACGTAGATTTGGTGTCAGTAGAGAAAGTGCCAATCACACCATCAGCATAATGAGAAGTTGTCGGGGTTGTCGAGGTAGCTTTGGTAGAAGGATGAGGAGCGTGAGGGAATAAGTCGCAAAGGGTACATGTTTGTGAATAAACAAGATCGAGGTATTGGGCACAATTGATCGCCTGTTCTTCAGTGACAACACCACCCACGGAAATATCACGAGAGATTTTATTCACGCATGATTTAGTGAACCATTCTGCCAATAATTGATCGGGAAGGTAAAGTTTGATCAAACGTCGTCTTCTTCTCCACTCATGGATGTGATCAGAGATATGAGTGGTTGAATTATGCTTGAAGGAACTCAATATATCAATTCTTGTCTCATAGCGGATGTTCAGTTGGTAATGGGTGAGGAAATCCATGGTGAGGGTATTAAAGTCAGTGAAGAAGCCTCATGGTAATTCAATATACCACTTTACAGTCGAACCGGTAAGGGTTCGTTGGAAGAGTCTTAACCTAAGGGAGTCATCCATCAAAGAGTTGGATGAACACCAAAGGTGAAAAGTCAGAACGTGGTTGTTCGGATCCTCTCTTGGTTTACCATCAAATTTGGGAATGTCTGATGGTAATTTGGTTGGTATAATGGGCCAGTGGGGAAAATGGAGGATAGGGTCATTCAAGATCCTAGACAAGTTGGGTAGATCTAGAGTGGCTAAAAATGGTAACTTTCTATTCACGTGTGGATACTGGTGACTTTGTGGAGGAAGTCTCGTTGGTATACTAGTAGGACCATAAGAAGTTTGCATGTGATGTGAAGATCTGGGAAGATTCAAGTGTTGGTGTGGAGGCATGTAGCCCATAGGGTTGTATTGATTAGGGATGTTCCCTTGAAAAGGGACATTAGGCTGAACGTTCGAACCTCAAATGGGATTGGATGGACCTGGATATGGTTGGCCTGTACTAGGGGGAATGAAAGAGATAGCTTGAGGTTGTTTCCCCCCAGTCGATTGAGGATTACCTTGGGAAATATAGTTCCAATACTAGGCCAAGGCAGATGGTATGTTCTGTCCATAAGGAGGGGTAGGTGGGGTTTTTCCTCCAATCAGGGGTTGTGTCCCAATTTAGGTTTGACCACCAAATGGGGGTTGGGTCCCAATTTGGGTTTGACCTCCAAACGAGGGTTGTGTCCCAATTTGGGTTTGGCCTCCAAAAAAGAGTTGAGTTTGAACCCCAAGGTGAAATTGTCTGCCAACAAGAATCTGATAAGCAGATGCGAAAGACTGAGTAATCCCACTAGGGCCAGGTCCACCGGGAAAAGGCAGATATGACCCTCCGGAGGGGGCCTGGGGAAGTGTCAGAATGAAACTGGCAGCATGATTGTACCCAGGAGGAGGAGAAACTCCAGAAGCTCCGGATGGAACCTAAGTAGGAATAGGGATAGTAGTATTCAATGCACGATACCCAAAAGGAAGCGACGGGGTGGGTCTAGGCAAAATTGGTGTGCCAATGGGAGCTTGGCTAGCCATCGTATTCCCAGTGGGAATAGTCATAGTGTTTGGGACCATTGTAGAATGGGCCATCTGAAGGGGGATGGTCGAGTTGGGATTAACTGATTGGGTGTCTAAATCAACAAAAATATAGGTAGTTGTATCAAGTATCGTGTCTATATCAGATGTCTCGGGCAGCTCAGGTCCGACAGTTATATCAACACTTGTTCCTGAGCCAAAAATATTGCGCACCGGGATGTTAGTAGTCTAAAAGGGATCCTGACCTTCAAGGCCTATGAAAGGTCTAGTTGGTATCCTAGAAGTCTCAACAACAATATCTCTGGAAGAATTTACCTGGAGAATATGTCTCTCATAATTGTGAGGAATTTGAAAAGACTCTAAAGAACCGGAAACTCAGAATTGGTCTAAAGAGTCAGTTCTTTCCACTTGTGGAGTGGCAATGTCTTGGACCTCACTCTGTTGAGGAGAGCCCTCCAGTGGGTTGGTAGGCAACGGTTCAGAACCTTCCAGATATTCTGAGGGTGGTCCTTGCATTCTACGTGAACAACATGGAGGGTCAATGTTGGTTGAGCTAAATATCTTACAAAAGAAACTTTATGGCCAACTATGGAAACAAACAACACTCGCTAATAAAATATAGGAATCAAACCAATCAAAAAAAACCTTCTTATTTCGAAGTCACTAGTTGGTGATGAAATCCAACGTTGCGAAGTCAAGACAAGAAGGGGCTAGGATAGAGCGGGTGGAAAAGTTACGTTGACGACCTGCTTAATGGACTTGCACCCTGGTGCAATCTCCCACACATAATCGTGGGTATACCCTCCAAGGATCCTGAGTGAGTTTGGCCAACATCAATTCTAGGAAACGTGAAGACTTGCCCCTCAACAATCACCTTGTGTGAGACCCTAACAATATAGGTTACTAAGGTTACCAAAAACAACAATGATGCCTGGGGAAATAGTCGACAGTCCGATCCACGCGCAAAGGAAGGGTATCTAGCCCTAAATCAACTCAAAAGGATTCCACTCATCATTGTCGGTATACCTTTTAAGTGACCCACATAATATGCACAATCTCTACAACAAGACCAAAAAAGCAGGGTGAGTAACTCTTCCAGTCTCAATGCGACCTCAGGTTTGACCCTTGTGTGAGAAGGGCTACCCAGGACAAAAGGTTGCCAATGGATTTGAACACTCCCTATCACAAGATACTATCATGTGTTTTATGCTTTGGAGAGTGTACCTCACAACCTATTCCAAAGCGCTAGCCTAGCTAACATTGGTGTGAAAGATCCTAGAAAATAAAAGTTACCAAGTAAATTTTATGATTATGCAATGTTTTTTATGGGTTGTTGTTTATGCAAGAGGAAGATGGAAATGAAACCAATGTTGTTGAGACCTTGACCCAATAAGATGCAAATATAAATGAATGATGCAATTTTTTCGTTCAATGAACTCTATCTACAACAGGGAGAAGGTGTTTTTTTTGGAATAATATAAGCTACAAAATGTACTTTTCTTTCTTGAACACAATTGCAAACAACCATGAAAATGAAACTTCTAAATTTTCTCTTCTTTATCTTTAAAAAAAAAAAAATTGAATGCAAAAACTTCCTTATAAATGATTACTCAACAATAATGAATGGTTTTAATTTTCCTTTCAAACAACCAAAATAGGGGTGTAAGGAAGAAAGGACAAGTAACCAGCGAAATTCGATACACTCAACACGCACCCAAATGAAACTTTCAATATAGATAAAAGTAACAATGACAAGAAAGTAGCTCACCGAATGCAAATGAACAAAGAACTTTCCAATCAACAAAAAATCCAAAAACGCAAGCAATCCAAAGCTCTTAAATCCAATCAACAAACCTTTAATCAACCAAACACTCATATATGGGATTGGATATTATATCCTTGTTTGATAAAAATCACAAGTAAAACTGGAAAAATACTAAGGGAGGTGTTCGATCTCCGAAAACCAATCGAAAGTAAGCTAAACATTTAGGAAACAATCATAAAACTGGCATAAAAAAGTCCCTTCCAGTTGATAAGACAAAACTGGATATTAAGAGATGACAGGACCCAAACCAAAAAAAATTACAAACGTTGTCGTGACCCAGCTATAGGTTACAGTGCAAAAATAGATGGTTTTCGCAGGCCAGAAGCAAGTAGGGTGCGAAAAGCCCACACTGGGATTAACTGATAGGGTGTGGAAATCAATAGTTTCTGCAGGTTGTGTAAAGGTTACAGTGCAGAAGTGTTTTTCAAATAAGGGAATTTAGGAAAAATGACAGAGGGTCTCAGGAAAATTTTTGGTCTAGAGAGTCTTGTTGGATCTCCCACAGACTCAGAGATTGAAACAGAATGAGAAAGATAGGTTAAAATAAAATGGCCAACGAAAAACCACAATTAAGTTGTATCCCTAGTGGAGTCTCCAATTTTGTTATTGGGTAAATCGGTAGATGTGGACATGAACTAATCCCCCTAGATCCATCTGGATCTAGAACAAAAAAAGACGGAACAATACGCTTTCTCTAAGTTGTGATCATTGAGTTTACTACCAAAAGAGGAATAGATAACATACCTTATGAATCGCTTCCTTAAATCTTTGTTGTCCCTGCTTCACTCCAGTTCTCACAGGAGATCAGATATGTAATGACACAAGCCAACCAACGTGAAATAAACAATAGTATAATTCAATGGCAACCTAAACATGTGATCAAGGAATCATGTAATAAAATACTAATCATTTTATGGGAAAGAGACATGCCATCGTATTATATTAATGAAAAGTAGAATATACAACCAAATGCCTTGATGTCGCAAATTCCCTTTTAGTGGTCCTTCGTTCCAACACACACATACACTTGCTCAGAAATCTACATGAAGATAATCCACAAAATCTTGATGGACAAATGGATGCCTCAAGCACCACTCAAAACAGGATTCTTCACACAGTCTTCAGCCCATTCTCCTATCAATTCTCTACTTAATATTGCTTAACCTTTTCCATGAGAAGCCCATGATTATATAGGAGAAAGTGAAGTGGTTAAAGGGATGAGGATGATCCCACCAAATCAGAGAAACCAATAGGATCACAACCATACGGATTCCACCTCACATTCTAGAAGATTCCCCTTCTAGGAACTTCGTGAAACCTCTTTCCTCTTTTAGCCTGAACACGTGTTTGTGAAATCATCATCAGGGTGACCAAAATAATGTGTAACAAAGAGAAATTGATGGCCGAAATACATTTCAATATATTTACATAGTGGGAAGGCACAGAGTTGAGTGAGCCTGAGACGAGTGTTCGTGAGCGTGCCATCTACAAAATAATGATAATCTCTCTGAGGAGGGCATACCCATGCTCGGGATGAAATAAGAATGGCTTCCAATCAAGTATACTGCAAATCCATGTCATATATGATTACTAGACAAAATATAAATTTCCATATAAAGTGTAGTCACAAATAATACACAACGGATCTACATCTCAAAATCATCTGAAGATACACAAGTACAATATGATATGCATCTTCAAGAATCATTAATGCATGTGGCTAGAGGTGAGGACTTCATAGCTCTAGAAACAACTTCAAGATCTTCAAAAGATCAGGTAGGAGTACAATAGGAGTGTAAGACTCACTACCCTGAGGTCTTCGATGTTCTGTCAGGGAAAGACTAGAGGATCTTGATCATTAGGTACATAAATTAATTGATTTTGAATCCAAACTTGACTGGACTCTCGGGATGGCCAACTCATGAAATTCAATAGATAAACTGTAGAATGGCTGACTTAGGTTGGATAAAACTTCCCTTGGAAAAAAGCACGACAAAATGATGAGACTCACGCATCATATATTTGACATAACTCTGTGATACAGGAGGCATCACAAACTCTCCATATGTTTGGAAGAGTAACCAATGGAGGAGGACACGACTCTATGTAATAATAAAAAATTCCTAAGGTCATACTAGATCCCAATGCTTGGCGAACAAACGGAAGGATGTGCTTTTGTCCAAGGGAGACTATCTTGCTGCCGATAAAAGAGAATGTATATCTCATCCCCTCTTTTTGGAATATTTGATTTTTTTTGTCTTTTTCAAATTTTTAACGAGCTTGAAAAAGAATAAAAGAATGCTATGTTACAAAGGAGGAATGAGTGTCATGAGAAAGAAAACTAATTCTAAGCGCATGGAACATATTGATGCTCAGTGTAAGGAGACATGTACAGGATAAGGACACAAGAAAATTCCTCCATGGGTCAATGTGTCATATCACAAGGGTGAAAGTGCTACAAGGCTTGCATTTAAGGAATGCTTTGGAGGTTCATTTAACATCAACATGAAGCCGAAATTAGGCCAAAGACGCAAGGATGATATATGCGATGTGATTAAGTATGACACAACAAGACTCCTTCCATGTGGAGTTTTACAAGCCCAAAGAAGGTAATCTAGGTGGTTTTTCATGTTTAGAGATTCTGAAAAACACTAAAAGAAGACTCCAGAGAGTTCCTTTTTTGTAATTAGTCCAGTCGATTAGAAAAAGGGTTAAACTTATACCGAAAGGACGTCTCTTCAAAGCAATTTTAACAAGTGTGACAGAGACAATATCACTCAACTATATTTTCAATTTTAAGGAGTCTGAAAAGAGCTTAACTATGGACTCACAGCCTTTTTCTAATTTTAGTCTCCTTAGCCCGAAAAAGTATAAAATATAACTTAGGAGAACTCTCCCGGCGAGACATGTCTCCGGAGGCGTACCTTTTTCCTGGATAATCTATTGGTTGAAAAAAGGGTTAAACTTATGCCAAATAGATATTATTTCTTGACCAATTAATGAGTGTGAAAGGAACAAGGTCACTCATAGATATTTTCATATTTAGGGAGTCTGAAAAGAGCTTAACTATGGACTCGGGGGGGGGCATTCATTTTTCTCATATAATCTCCAAGGCCCGAAAAAGAGATCAACCAAAACCAAGGAGAATGGCTATTTTTTCAAAAATTTAGTCCCTCAGGCCCAAAAAAGGGTTAAACTTGCGCCTAAGAATACTCTTCTAGCGAACTGAAGCTCCTAGTGCATACCTTTATTCTTTAATTAACTATGTGAACTGAAAAAGGGGTAAACTATCTCTAGACAGATGTGCCTTCAAATTTTAGTTTGATGAGCGTGAAGGGAAACAAGATCGCTCGACAATGTTTTCAATTTAGAGAGTCTAAAAAGGGCTTAAAGAAGACTCCAGGGGGGATTATTTTCTTAAGTAATATAAACAAGTTCGAAAATAATAAATAAGCTCTCGTTAGATATTGCTTTCAAATTTTAAGAGAGCCTGAAAGACAACAAACCACGCTCATAGGGAGTCCCTCGGGTATGAGCCAGAAAAGATGAAGAAGAATGGGGCTTCGATATACAATCATGGTAGGACTAAAAAGGACTCCCAAGATTATGGAGAAAAACTCATAGCATGGATGCCAAAATGCAACAAAGGATCTACCTAGGGCATCCATGTAGAGGAGGCTCTACCACCTAATTACGACACTTCTAAAGTAGCATAGAAGTTTTTGTGTCGCACTTTGGTGGGATCGATCATATGGCAAAGAGAAAAAGTAAAAATATGCAAAATCCAAGGTGGTGAGAACCTAACCTATATGAAAATGTCAAAAAACAACTTTTACCATGGGATGATATGAGTGTAACCCATCTCATGAAAACGCCAAACCAAAATAACAAGTACATTAGAACGTCCCAAATATCTCTTCAAAAATAATCTCAAGTACCCATCGAGCCAAGAATAGGGAAAAAGAGGACCAAAGTGGGGAAAAGGGGACAAAAAATTCTATAAATAGAGGTGGACAACTTATTTTAACCATTGAAAATTGGAAAATAACCAAAAAGTTAAAAAATGCTCTTCTTCAAGATGTGAATTCAAGGAGCTACTGTGGATGAAAGATCCTCAAACCTAGACCAAGTAAGTACAAATGACCTTTCCTTTCATTTTCATTCATTATTTGCTACTTAGTTTATTGTTTGGAGGGTGTGCACCCTTGTAAAAGGGTAGTGTCTATGTGTACGTAGGTTTTCCACACCCAACACACATATGCTCATGGAAAAAGTAACACTTAACTCATGTACATACGCGACTTCCTTAAAGATAGCCTGCATACACGTCTTTTATCTTTCAAAAAATATGAAATAAGGGGCTAACCTCACATTTTTTTTGCAAGAGGATGTATGTTCATTGACGAGAAAGGGAACATGAAGAGAAATATGTCTTGGTAGAGGAGGATCCAGGGGCCATTGCCATGCTTAAGCAGTGTGGTATGTGGAAATTTTTTCAATGTCCATTCATGAGGGAACAACCTAGGCTATTGAACCACTTGATAGAGTACTGGCATCCAGATGCAGAGGCCATCATGCTAGAGGGGCAATCACTGACTCCGACGATGGAGGATATTTACTTTTTGACCAGCCTCTCCAGGAGGGGGGAACCGTTCAACTTGAGGACGTTTCCTCCAGGACAACATAACATAGAGGATTATATCGGAATGTATTATGAGGCTGACACTGAGAAAGTAGGATCTCATGTGTCGATTCACAAGATCACAAGCTTCAATATTCGGATAGTAATTTACATGATTGGGTGGATTACGGGATTCATAGCACTTCATCAGGCTTCATGTGTACATATGCATTGTGCAACTCAGTGTCTAGATACCACTATTTTTTATTGGAGAACTATAATGCTCACATACATGAAAAAACAATTGACCAACTATCGAAGAAGAACAAACAAGAACTTTGGGTTCGGGACCGTACTGTGTGCTTTATTTTTTGAGAGAGTGCCAATCCTTAGCCCGAGGAAGACAGTATGAGGCCATATTGCATCCTTTCTGGCATTATGCAGGTGGGCATATTTGTTACCTCAATAGGGTGCAGGGAGAATATAGGATGCCTTCGACAACAATTTTTTTAACTGGTGGGCTCTTCAGATTCATGTGATCGAGGACTACCCCTATGCAGGGATCAGTTTCTCGAGGGATCCTGACATGCCCATGCCCCTTGGCGAGGAGCACAGAGAGATAGGTAAACACATTTTAAAGTTATTTAATTTTTTTAATTTTTAAATGTTATCCTTTTTATGGTAATTTCAAAGTACTAACTCAATGATCTGTCATATGCAGATGTGGGACCAGTGCAACCAACTAACTTCGCCAGGACCAGGTGTCGTCTTCAAGCAGATGTCAAACCAACAACAATAGGAGGACCAGTAGATGTAGGAGGACCACTATCCAGAGAGGCTGAGAGAGTATTGCGACGAGTAGAGAGGAACCTGATAGCTCTCACTCGCGCAGTGTCGATAGTAGAGATAGAGGATCTTCCCATATCCATGCAACCACATGTTGTAGGGGTACCCAGGACTTGGGTTTCATTGTTTCAGCATCTTTCAAATGTTGTAGTTCATTATACTAGGGCCAATAGGCCTATGACATAGTTAGTACTGGACCACATATGTGTCGAGGGCACCTTTTGTACTCTATTATATAGTGAGGGATTGAGCCCAATGATGTATACCTGCTCTATTTGAGCCTTTATGGCCCACTTTTGTACTAATGACATTATTTTTTGGACATATTTTTATATATATACATCTTTCAGCCTTATGGATAAACATTTTGTACAAATGTATTTACATATGCGTGTATGTGTGTGCTTTTACTTTTATGTGTGAGAAATATGCCAATATAATACTTAATTAGCCAATGTATCAGTTAGTTGATTAGATCTCCTAGGAATATGAATATCAGTAATATAATCAAAATAACGTTCTAAGAGATGTACCTTAAGGAATCCTCAGGTAAGGGTGGGATCGTAGACATGGTAAAATCCATTTATCTGAGACACGACCAATTGAGCATCGGGATAAACCCGGAGGTGAGAAATACCATGTGACAAGGCATCACATAGTAATTCTATTATGACATTGTACTTGGCAACATTATTTGTTGCTTCGCCCAGACAAAAACCTCCATAAGGCATCAACTGACCAAAAGGTGTAAATATCACCCAAGCTGCGAAAGAAATCCTCCGAGTGTGTCGGCTAGCACTGTCTGTGAACCCAACATAGACCTCAAATTCACTTGACATATGCCATAGTGAAAAGAAACACAATAAACTACACATCCATAAAACAAAAAGACAAGACTGTATAAGTAAAACTATACATTATATACAATAATTCACGCTCAGGCGACGGATCTTAAGGTAGATCCCATTTCTAGGCTCTGATAAAGCGTTACCCTCGAAATAAACCAGTTGATATGCACCTTTTTCTAAAAACTTCTTCACAATGAACGGTCTGAACCACATAGGTTTGAACTTGCCTACCCCCAAGGGATGTTTATCTTGGTCATAGACCAGGACAAGATCACCTTTGGAGAAAATACAAAGGTGGACAGACTGATCATATTGACACTTGACACATTGTTTGTGAGCCTCATTGGACAAGGCTACATCGCGACGCTGCTCATCGAGCTAGTCAATATATAAAAGATGCTCCTCAAGTGGTGTAGTGTCAGGTAGTAGTTCCACTACCAACTTAAGAGAATGGATTTTCCATTCTATGGGATAGACTACCTCCAGCCCGTAAACGAGTTGGAAAGGAGAAAAATTGCTAGCAGTATTGACTGAGGTTCGATAATCCCAAAGTGTTGAGTACAACATCAAATTCGAATTTGACTTGGTTGAATTGATCGTTCACTAAAGAATAGTCTTGAGAGAATTATTAATAGCCTCCACTTGACCATTCTCCTGTGGTTAGTAAGGTGACAAATGTTCTTGCTTAAACCCTATTTTTTGTGTTAACTCGAACATCATCTTATTCTGGAAGTGACTGCCATGATCTATGACAATCTCCTTCAGAATACCGAACCTGGCCACAACCTGGTTAAAAATGAAATGTGTAGTCGTTTCCCCATCATTGTTGAATGTCGAAATAGCTTTGACCCACTTAGTAAAGTAGTCTACTACTACGATGATATAGCGATGCCCCCTAGCTGAAACTAGATGGCATGTACTAAAATCAATCCCCCACTTGGTGAAGGGACCAACAACAATAACTGGGAACATGGGATTTGGGTGTACTCGCATCTTTTGAGAGAAGATATGGCACGGGTGACACTTCTTGTCCGCCTCTACACAATCTTTGATCAACGAGGGCCAAAATTATTCATCATGAAGAATCTTTTGCGATGTTTCCAACCCAGACATGTGACCACCACATGCTCCTGTGTGACAGTCATTTAACACAAGTTATGCCTCTTCGTGAGTGAGACATCGACGTAGAATGCAATCCACTCCTCGATGATATAAATTATTATTGAGGATAATATAGTTATGTGGTTGATGGCGTATTCACTAACGCTCATCGCAAGAAGAAGAAGATGGGCACTTCAAAGTCTGAAGATACACAAGTATATCTCCATACCAAGGGTTTGAAGATGGAATAAGGAAAATATCCCCATTAATCAATGACTCTTCGGGCAAATTATTACCACTCTCGACCAAAATTTCTAAGTTAGTTCAACAAAGACCAAAGAATATTTAGACTTCACTGAAACAAAATCTAAGTCAAATTCTTGGAGGATGACTATCCATTGACTAATTTTCTGGATGATGACCCATCATGTTAACACATATTGAAAAGGGTTCACGACAGCGATGACGATGGTCTTGTGAAGTAAGATTTAATGACGGAACTGTTGGACAACATGAATAACTACCAAAGAAAGTTTCTCAACATGTGTGTAGTTGAGTTTTGGTTCTACCAAGCCTCAACTAAGATAGTATATAGCATGCTCTTCGAGTGCGTCATCCTCTTGGACCAATACCATGCTAATAGTAGACTTTGTGGCAGTCAAATACACCAAGAAATCCTTGCCATAATTTGGAGGACTGAGCAGAGGGGCAGAGGTCAGAGCACGTTTCAACACTTCGAAAGAGCACCGAGCCACTTCATCCCAACAGAATGGGGCCCCTTTTTTCAAGAGACTCATAAACCCTTTATAAATCTTGGCATAGTTGGAAACAAAATTTCGAAGAAAGTTGGTTTTCCTTTGTAGCCTTTGAAGCTGGGGGATTGTGCACAGGAGAGGCAATTGAACTATTGTCTCATCCTTCAAAGGATCGACCATGATCCATTTATTTGACATGATAAAACCTAACAAACGTCTCTATGTCACACAAAAACTACACTTATTTGGATTCAGGCAAATCCACTATTAGCGACACCTCTAAAAAATAAGTCATAAATGGACGGGATGACCATATCTCTTACGAGAACGTGATTCTAGATCATCAAGATATGCCTCGACTATATGTTTGAGGTCGTGGAAAGCAAATGACATGGCCCATTGAAAAGTGGCTCCAGCATTCTTAAGGCCAAAAGGCATTTTGTTGTACATGAATGTACCCCAAGGATAAATAAATGTCGTTTTATGTTGGTCCTTGATCTTAATCTAAATCTGTTTGTACCCGAAAAAATCATCCATAAAAGAAAAGACCTCACAACCTGCACATTCATCGATAATCTGGTCAATGGACAGGGTTGGAAAATTATCTTTTGGGCAAGCTTTGTTTAGGTCATGAAATTCCATACACACATGGATCATACCTTGCTTTTTATTGATAGGAAGAAGGTTCGACACCCATTCCATCAATTGCATAGGATAGATGAAACCATCCTTGATGAGTTTTTCTACCTTGAACTTGATCATTGCTACCTTGCAAGGATTAAATGGGCGAAGCTTCTGTCGGACATTCTTAACATGGGGGTAAGTTTTGATCTCGTGTCCAAGGATACGTGGGTCAATGTATGGCATCTCCTCATCAGACCAGGCAAAGACATTTCCAAACTCTTTAAATAATTCAGTGTAAATCTGAATAATTTAGTGTGGATATGAATCTCTTCGGTGGAACAATTTGTTCTGACGAAGATTTTTTCCACAATGCCAGGGGTTCTGGATATGTCTATAGGAATTGTTTCAGTTATACTTTCCATGTTTCCCTCTGCATATCTTTCATGCATGGCCAAAGGGTTAACAGGACAAGGGCATCTCCATTCATGGTCGTAATGAACTCTCTTGCCTCTATTCTCTTCAGCTCGAGTAAGAAATAAGATATGTGGTGAAGATCATCCCAAGGTTTTTCTAGCCCAGTCATTGCCTCCAAAATATCCTTGTGAGAGGGAAAGACTAAGTCCAAAGTGTTGTAAGAGGCGAGAGAGTCTTGAGCCCAAATAGGCTCGAGAATGGGATATAGCTCTTGTGCAGGAGCCGGATCAGGGTGGGTCGAGGTTTGTTGGACAATATTGTATGCAACCTCAGTAGAAGATAAGGGCATATCCATTCTAGGGTTCCCTATACATCTCATCGAATTTGATGGGGAAGGTATAATCCATGGGTCGTTAAAGTAACTCGTTCTAAAAGACGTGATTTGGAATATCGAAGCCTTTGACTGGTCAGGAACAACCGAAATAAACTTGACATCATTAGCAGGTGGCAGATAATAAAAAGTCCCCATTAAATATGGAAACATTCTGGCACCTAAGTTTCTAGTACCTGGTTGCGAGTTGTCAATCATCGGGACCGTGGATGCCCCTGATGAAGGGTCAGGATGAGAGAAGGACAATTGATCAACAATTATGATCTGGACTTCGTGAGGAAAACATAAGACTCAAAAAATGGTGGATACAACTGTTGTCATAGCGTAGGTCCAACTCCAACCTAACAAAATATTGTAGTCGAGAGGCGCATTGACTACTTCTACTTCAACACACACAGTTTTTCCCTCCAACTGCACAGGGAAGGAGGAAAATATGCCACGTGGTTTAAAATATCGACTGTCAAACGTGGTTAGCAACGTGGGTGATGGAGACAAATCAAGTTGGTCAATGGCCTTCTAGAATTCCAACGACATCACGCAAGTCGAGGCACCCGCATTAACCATCATACAGAAAATGTTATGTGAAAATTATTTCGTGGCATACACCACTACTATATGAAAAGCGACGTGGTGAGGAAGACGAGGTTTATAATCTGTAGGGTCGAAAATGATCATTCCTGAGCTAGTAGTCTCAACCGCTCCCAAGGTAGACAACAATGATTCCCTCTATGAGGAGCAACTCTGGAGGACTTCTAGAGTAGACAGTGCACAAGGGCTTTGTGCTAGATCCTCCACGATGGAGTAATTTTGAGCAGCCCTTTCGTTCAGGTTGTGAAAAGACTTTTTGAACGCACCCCTAGGGATGTGAGTCATAGTTTCTCCCATGGTATTCTCAATTTGGAGAGGAGGCAATGGGTTGGGGGCTTATTTTCCCTTGTCAAAATATTATGGCATTCCATAATTATGAAAATTGGTCTGCAAATTAGCTTCGGCCTTCATCATATAAATGTTTGCGGCTCTATTGTTTTTGGCCTTGATTTCTCCCAAGCACATTCGTGGATGAGGAAGCTTGAGTCAAATTTTTCCCTTGTGGAAAAGGGTTGGTTAGCACAGTGGGCTATTGTTATGCCAACAAATTTTGGGCTTCCTCAAGCCGAGGGAATTGGTGAGTCAAGTGGTTGTTCGTGCAAAGCTTACATGGAAACTTCATCTTTCTCTTTTCATTTTTTCCCTTGCCAACATTATTTGAAGATTTCTTATCCCCTTACCCTTGTTGTTTTTAGATTTCCTCTTTCCCTTGGTTTGTTGTTTACCCTTGGGATTTGTCGATTGCACAATGTGTACATTTTGGTTGAGCCTACTATGAGTTTGGTTGGCAAAAGTATGTTGAATCGATAACTGTTGTAACTGATTAGTCAATTGATATGTGGGCTTACTTTGTGTTGAGCCTACTATGCCATCGGCATGAAGCCCAGAATTTTGTTTGTTCTTGATGAAATTCAACCATGATATGTCAGGCAAGATCTTGTACAACATACCCAATTGAGAGTAAATTAATTCCAGTTGTTGGGCTCTCATGATAGCCTCTTCTTCGGAAAAAGCCTTGGACTTCGTGACATCTTTGGATTCACAAGGCACCAAGGAATTTAGGAACAACTCAAGAAAAAATGTGGGAGGGACCTTGAATTTGATCAAACTCTTTCATTGTCACCATTCGAATGTGATCCAAGATATGGTAGGATTTTGTTTGCTTGAAGTTGGCCAGCAGCTTGGTGTCGACATCATTTCTTACTGATAACTAGAAATGGTTTAAGAAGACCATAGCTAGATCGTTAAAGTAAGCATACTTCGAGCTATCGAGCTCGATATACCATTTCCTTGCACCCCCGATAAGAGTGTGTTGAAACAAACACAACTGAACGAAATCATCCTTTAACGAGTTGGATGAGAACCATAAATGAAATGTCGTAACATGATCACCTGGATCCTCACCAGGCTTTCCTTCGAAATTAGGGATGTCTAGGGGAAACTTAGTCAGCATGGGGGGCCAAAGAGGATCATGACATATTGGGACATTCAATAGTCTCGACAAGTCTAGAAAATGTAGATTTTCCAGGAAAGGTAGTCTCGGTTGTGGTGGATTCAAATGAAAAGAGAGGCCTAGATTTTGGCTGGCACCAGGTTTCAAGGAAAAATTTGATTGTTGGGTAGGTTTTGGTAGAAACAATGGTGGCCCTATCCAGTAAAAGGATTTTTCATTTGATTCTGCATCGTCGGTTGATTCTCATAGTTGGATGACATGCCTTGTGTAGGGATTGCTCCATGTACAGTATTCCAACAACCTTGGTTGGGGATTCCTCCAGCTGACCCTCCTTGCATAGATATTGAACCCTACCTAGGGTTCCACTAAGTGTGGGATGGGTTTCCCCCGATCGACATCCCTTGTGAAGGAAACGATCCCTACCAGGGATTTCCAAGACCTTGTGAGGAGAAAACTCCCATCATCTCTCCTTGTGAAGGAATGAAACCTTGCATAGGGTTTGGTTGACTAAAAATAGGGTTTCCCCCTGCTAAGAAAGCATACGATAAGAAAGTGTTATTTCCAAATGCACCGAACAAAGAAAAAGGCATAGATCCTATCAGAATCATGTAGTATTGAGGTCCATGACTCCCTCCACTGAACAAACTAGAGTTGGTGTTAGGCACGATCGACTATTTGAAATAACCTCCGAGCGAAGGGGAGGGAGGAGGGATATGACCCCCACCGTAAGGCATAGCATTGAACGGGGAAGTGGTGCCCATGATAGATCCCTGTAAGGGAGCATTAGAGCTCCCTACCCCCAAACCAATAGTCTGTAGAGTACAGTAGGTTAGGACCGAACTAGAGTCAAAACATGGCACCCATATGAAAAGGGAGTGTCAGACACGTTATAGATAGAGGGAACAATGGTCAAAGTCATTGAATGGATTGTGCCACTACCTAAAGTAGTGGGTGTCTGGACAGTCGTAGTCCTGATAGGTGGAGGTGGGGTAGGAGGCATAACACCTCCCCCCACGATAGACAATATGGGAGTATGAGGACTCCCATAAGTAGTAGCACTAGTTGCTTCCATCGTCGCTCATCTAACAAACTGACATTCAGGTGAAATCACCTCAGGTGGGACTATCTGAATAAGGAGTGGTGTCGATAAGTCAGTAATCGTAGGGTTTGTGGGCTTGAATCCTTCAGCTTCAAGGTCATAAATGGTAGACTCCTATGGTGCTATAAATTATTCTTTAGGATCCAGCTCGGGTACATTTTCATGTGGCCCGGTTGCTTCAAATGAACCCTCTTGATCTAGACTGTGCCTCAGTGGTGGCGGAGGTGGCTCCAAAGTAATTGGTGGCATGCCCTGAAGCCTAAGTGAATGACAGAGTTGTTGATCTTCCACATTGTGAAATGATCAATAAACACTCTAAGGTTGAGCTAGCATGAAACACATAGCACACACTAAAAAGTTCCTAATGAAAAATCAAGCAAACAATTGACTTGCAGAAAGAATAGTTACATCAATCGACACTAGAGTAACTTATCGGTGCAAGTGTAACTCAAACATGGAAACACCCTCTGGATATACTTTGTAAAGTGTGATCTGACGTCTGCCCTAGGTACCATGGTATACTCTCATAGTCACCTATGTAAGTCCCTAAAAACATGCAACTAGGTTGTCAACTCACAGTCAGTCACCAGGTGGGTACAGTCGAAAGTCGGGTTGATCGTAATGAGAAGGATCACACAGTTTGAAGCCTTTCAAGGGTACCAAATAAAAATGGTCTGGACGAAAAATTATGATCTCGAATGGATTCGAGGTACACGAGGCTCTGTATTCAAATGTGATCGGCGTAATTCCCAAGAACGACCCTCATTATACAATTCCCACTAAGCTCGGTTTGGGTTTGGAGGGGTTATCTCCTCTACCTTTCCTTGTGCGACCTCATGTTTAGCCCCTGTGTTAGAGGGGGATCTCAACTGACTCTTATGAAACTGGACTCTAACACTCCCTATCATATACTCTTATGTTTTCTTTAGGTGGCCTTGAAGAGTTTCCTCTCCACACCCATTTCAAGGCCCTAGATCCTAGACTACTTGGTGAACCCTACAAACAAAACTCTAGTTGATTTTAAGCGTTAATCATTGATTTTAATTGGATTGATTTACTCAAAAGGGTACAAATATGCAAATTATGGTGTTTACAAGAGACAAAAGAGAAGAAATAAAACTTTAGAGCATTTGTGCAAAAGCAAACTAGGTTCCACTATTGAAAAATGGCTTTTAAATCTTTGTAAATGCAAACTTTTCGAAGTAAAGTAGTCAAAGATCCTAAAAATGCAAGAAGTTTCCTAGAATGTGCTTTTCGTTTCACAATGTAGATGCAAACTACTAAAATTTCAAGGAAATATCAAAGAAGAAAATTTGGAAATGAAACTATTTTCTTTTGTAATAAACAACCTATGCTACAACTACCAAACAAAATGCATAACTAAATGCAACCATTTTTTGATTTTTTTTTTTGAAATGCGTAGAAAAGAAAAATCACAAGTAAATGATACTTTTCATTTTTCAAAGCATGAACAAGGTAAAGAGAACATAAACCCAAGACTAACACAGACCCTAAACCAATGCTTGAATGCAGGGATTCACTGGAATCCACAGGAGGATCTAACTCTTATAAGTTCACCCTAAACCTTCAAAGCAAACAAAGGAAAATAAAGAAACAACAGGGGTTCTTTACAAAGCACGAGATAAACCGAATCTTTAACCTAACCAAACACAAATAACAGAGACCCTGAAGAGTTCAAGAAGGCCTGAGAAGCACAGAGCTTCTTTCCAGGAAAGAAAAAGTCATTTTTTTTAACTTCCAAAACATAGAGACGTGTGTTGAGCACAAGAAAGTTGCATATGTACGTGGGTTGTATACTATGTATACCATGTATGTATGTAGGCTATACAGAGGATAGGGCGCGTACACCTCTGCAAACTTTCAAAAAAAAGAAAAAGGTTTGGATAACCAACTGGGCAGGGAAGGTTGGTAGGAACCTAGAAGGTGACCAGAGACCCTAACTAAATCAGTAACTTGGAAAAATCAAAAAGAAATTGAAGAAATAAAATCAAACCAAAATCTCCCACTAAGACCCTAGAGAGAATTCCCAGTGGAGTCGTCAATTCTGCTACGGGGAAAATCACCCTATATTGGGTCTAAAGTAAAGGCAAAGCGCTAACTCCCTTAAAATATTGTTCTACCCTTAAGCTACCCTAAAACCATCTAAACAAAGTGACGAGAGAGAGGAAAGAGGGTTAATGAGTGCACCTTTAGTCCTTGTGGTTAGTGTAGACCAATTTCTCTTGTTGTCGCCTCCTAGATCACAGATATCCTCCCAAAGTTGACCTGCAAAAGATTAGGAATATAATGCAACAACATATGTAATCTATACTGATCACTTTCAAAGTTTAGAAATAGATATAAATGCGTAAATTAACAAAAGCATGTGAACATAGGGTTTTGGGACAAGGACGAACTCTTTTATTCAATTTCAAGATAAAAAGGATTACAACTTTTGTTGGAAACCACTCCATGAACCAGGTCCAGGCTCCTTTGTCATGGCTCCAAGTGCATCAATCCCACATTAGCTTATCGTAACCAACTTATCACCAAGGGAAGGAGGAAGGTTTGCATAAGGAGAAAGGTTGGAGGCGAAGGTTGAGGCTAAAACTCAGAATGGGATGCAAATCTTGGGCTAAGAAAGGGAAGGGATTTTGGCAAAGTTTTATTATTCTCTTGCTTATGTTCATAAATGACACCCCAAGACCTCTTTTATATGAGAAAAATATGTTTATTCAATTTGGGGATGGGATACAAGGGGTAAAATGGTTAGGAAACCCTTCATAGCCCATAAACTCTGTGAAATTCCGCACAATTTTATATTTTTTGCAACTTTTGGAGGTAAACACGGGCTATCTAGCATGAAACACACATGTGTACACTGGATAACTAGCATGCAGAATGTGTGTGTTCTTCTATCTGACTCGATAGAAGAACATGAATCAAAAAAAAAAAAAAAAACTCATACTCCAGTATTGAGGGGATCAATTTAGGAAAGAAGGAAACTAGAAAGGTATACTCCACCTAATTCTTGTTGTAGTTTTGTTTTATTTATTTAAACTGATGATGATCCTAGGAATGTTAGGAAGACAATGGGTTCAGAGGATTGTAAACTATGGAAGAAGGCCATGGTTGAAGAAATGACAGCCTTGGATAAAAATGAGGTTTGGGATCTAGTTGAGTTGTCGGCCGAAAGAAATTATATTGGTAGAAATCGGTGTTTAAGAAGAAGTTGAATGCAAAAGGTAAAGTGGAAAAGTACAAAGCTTGCCTAGTAGCAAATTGGGATATTCCAAGGTAGGGGGAATTGATTTTGGCGACATTTTTTCTTTTGTTGCTAAATTGACTTCTATTAGATTTCTTTTGTTTGTTGTTGTTGCTTTTGATATTGAATTAGAATAGATGGACATAAAGACAACATTCCTACATGAGGATCTTGAAGAATAAATCTAGAGGAAACAACTAGAAGGTTTTGCAATGAAGGGAAAAAAAGAGCTAGTTTGCAAGATGAAAAGGTCCATGTATGGGTCAAATCAATCTCCAAGGATGTGGTGTTAAAACTCTGATACTTATATTTTGGGACTTGGTTTCACAAGGAGAAAATATAATCATTGTGAGTATTTCAAATTAGTTGGTGATCATTTTATTTATGTGGTTTTGTATGTTGATGATATGTTGTTGATTGGAAACAATAGAGAAATCATTAAGGATGTAAAAACTTAGTTGTCTTCTAAATTTGATATGAAAGATATTGGTGCTGCAAATTTTATTTTGGGAATGGAAATTAAAAGGAATCGGGAAATCATGAGACTCTGGCTGAATCATAGGAAATATATTGAGATAATATTACAGAGGTTTAATATGAAGGAATGTAAACCGTTCAAGATCTCTATTCTTGTAGGTGGAAGTTGTCTACAGATCAGTGTCCCAAGACACGGGAAGAGGAAGAGGACATGTCTCTTGTTCCTTATGCTAGTGTTGTTGGAAGTTTGATGTATGCAATAGCTTGTATTAGATCGGACATAGAAAATTCAATGGGAGTTTGAGCATGTATATGTCAAAACCAAGGAGCATTGGACAATTTTAAATAGGTTTTTCATGTATTTGCATGGCACTAAAAATTAGGGAATTTGCTACCAAGGAAGACCTAGTGCAGATAGAGTGTTGGACATACATGGATTTATTAACATAGTTTAAGATGGAGATGTGGATTGAAGAAGATATACAAGTGGTTATGTGTTTAACCTGTTTTGAGGATAAATCAGTTGAATGAGCAAGAGACAATATGTAGTTGCAATTTCAACTATAGAAGCTAAATACATGGTATCCACTTATGTGAGTAAGGAAGTTGTATGGTTACAAAGATTGTGTTAAGGTATTGGGTTTGTAAAACAAGTTGTAAGGTTAGATTGTAATAGCCAGAGTGCAATATTTCTAGCAAAGAACCCATCTTATCATTCTAATACAAAGCACATTGACGTTCATTATCACTTTGTGAGAGACATAGTTGAAGACAAGAAGGTGTTGTTGGTGAAGATGGACACTTTGAAGAGTATTGTAGATACATTGACAAAGTATGTAAGCACTAAGAATTTATCTTGGTGTAGAGGATCAATGGGCATTGTTGCCCTTAATTGTTGATCATGTAATCATTGGCACCCTTGCATGCAAACAAAACAACAAGTGCGAGTATGGATCAACTAGTGGATTGTTGGAAGGTCAAGCGTCCCCAACCCTTGAGATTTACCAAGCTCATTTATCCTCCCTTATATTTAGTTTTAGTACAATGGAGAAGTGTTAATCCCTAGAAAAAGCCCCATGATATGTATAAAACCCCTTATTATGCTCTAGATAGTGAATTATTACATTTATAGTAGGTCGGCTAGAACCCTTCTTTGCACCCTTTCATTGTAATTGTAACCCCTTGTCTCCTATATATATATATACAATATTAGGATCATCTTATCTCATCTCATATTATGTTCTGAATTTTATATCTTGTAAAGGAGGTTTCCCCCTCGAAGTGGACTGAATTTTATTGATTTCTTATCATTTTTAAAGCTGGGTCATGTTAGGGTCCTAACCCGCACATAGGTAGAATAATATATTCGGATGTAATAAAGGTCAATATTAATAAGGCCTTTCAATAAAATAGAATAAGGCAGATGTAAGAAGACCTAATAGAAGCTTCCGCTTCTAGAAGGATCTTCCTCTAGATGCTTCTTTTGAGAGACATATTTAGTATAAATAGGAGTCGAGGGTATGAGAACCCTAGCTTGGAGATTATTGTAATAGAGTGTTGCTCGACTGGAGGTTGCCCCCTTGAAGAGGCCCGTGAACATTGCTTTCTGAATCAAAGTGTTATTTCTGTTGTTGTTCTTATATCATTTATGTTTTATTGTAGAGATTATGCTGGTTATATTACTATTATTCTGCCATTTCTAGCATTTTATTTCTGTACTGCATACTTTTTATATCCGGTATATTACAAGTGGTATCAAAGCACTTTCCTTGGCAGAAATTGTGGATAATTTTTTTTTTCAGGGTAGAGATGTATTCCAGCGTCTTTAAGCCACAGAGATTTGTCGTTATGCGCATAAACCCACAGTTGATGGATTCATACACGCAAGAAATACAAGTAGTTCTTAAGCGCACATATGTTGGCCACCCTTGTAACCCCTGTTGGTACCCCTTAGAGTGGTAGCACATCAGACAACACCTGTGTACAGATCGGCCTAGATTTCCTGAAGCCCTCTTTAGATAAACCGATCAGTTGCCTGACTGCTATAGTGCCACCGAGAACAACACTCAAGTAGATACTCTCTAGTACCTGGGTAGTCGGGTAGTATGGCTAAGGGTACGGTCTATCCTCCTTAGTTAGTGCCCTGAGATATTGGGCCGAGTACTACTATTGGACCCCACACGTATATCAAAGAGCTATAGCACAGGGCAAACCCTTGTCTGTAGAACCCTTGAATACCTAACCCTTGGGGGACAGAAACATAAACAAATTAAAACAGACAAGATCTATTGTCGCGCAACTATGTTCGGGTTGCCAAATCACTACACTTTTCTTCCTGGTTAAGTATTTGGGGATTTCATCTCTACAGTACTCTTCATACCAGAGTATAACTTCGTAGGTGTTAAAAAAAAAAAAAAAAAAATCTGGAATTTTTTTCACCATTATTTGAGACCTATTCCATTGGATTCACCTCTTCTCCCTTATCACCTTCATACATATCATTTTTTGGGAAAAAATTTTGACCCCACTCGCCCCTTTTCAGTTCCCTCGTCCTCATGGCCCATACCCATAGCCAAGAATTGGAAGCTCGCTTCAATACCTTGTAATCTAGTCTCACCGCAACCCAACAAGAAGTGAAACAACTCAGTGCCAATTTTGAAACCATCAATACAACCATGCAGTCCTCAATGGAGGAATTCAAAATGGAACTAACCACCTATCTTGAATCTTTCTTTTCATCACTCTGCACCAAACTAAATATCCCTACAAATAACCCTTCCCCTGACTCAACTCCCCATATTGAAGGTGAAAATTCCTCTCATTCCCACAACTTTCAGAACCATCACTTTCAACGTGACCTACACCTTCCGCGGGTGGATGTGACCAAATTTGATGGCTCAGACCCCACTGGCTGGGTAACCCAAATGGAACATTATTTGTCTTTATACGGCATTATATATGACTTGGCCAAACTCCGATATGGTGTTCTCCATCTAGATCAAGAATGTTGGAAATTGTGGCAATGGAGAAAAACTTCCCATCAAGGGTATATTGCTTGGACACACTTTGTGGCTGAGCTTTATGAATGCTTTGACACTGACACCAACCATTTGGGCTGTTTGAAAAAGTTAAAACAATCAAGAACAGTAGAAGACTTTATAGCTGCCTTTGAGCGCCTGGCTTTTCGAACAGAGGGCATGACCGATGCATTTTTTCGAGAGTGTTTTATCAGCGACCTCAAGGAGGAGATTCGGGCCCATGTCCTCATGGCTCGACCTTCGAGTTGGGTGGAGGCTACTAAAAGAGCTAAAGAAGCACAACAGGTTGTATCTTCTCAAAACCGAAAACCCTCTTTTATCCCTCACCCTAAACCCGTAAATCCCACTACTCCCTCCACCCCACTAAAGATCCAAAAATTGACCAGGGCTGAAATGGTTGAACACCAACTCAAAGGCCTTTGTTATAACTGTGGTGAAAAATATTTCTCGGGCCACAAATGTAAGGAACAAAATATTTTTATGGCCATCTCCTAGGATATTTCAAAAGAGGATGTTGAAACTCCCCTTGTGTCTGAGTCACCTGAAACCACTGACATAACCCCTCCCTCAGACCCTCCCGAAGTAGAACCGGTCATTTCCCTCAATGCTCTCACTGGCTTCTCTACTCCCCAAACCCTCAATTTAATTGGTTACATCAAGCATAAAAAGGTCATCATTCTAGTTGATAGTGGAAGCACCCATAATTTTATTCATCATCGCGGTGCCCAAGAAACTCATTGCTACATCCATGCCGTCAACAATTTCCAAATCATGATTGCCAATGGTGGTTCCATGAAATGTGGAGAGCGCTATGAAAATGTGTGTCTCCAAATCAGTGACTACCACCTAAAATCCCATATGTTTTCTATCGACATGGGTGGTTGTGACATTGTGTTGGGTGCAGATTGGATAAGGACTTTGGGTCCCATTCTCATGGATTTTAAGGAATTAACCATGCAATTTGACCAGGAGGGCCACCAATATAAATTCCAAGGCATCACCACGGGTTCACCTGAGATCATTAGTTCCCATCGCATGGAAAATCTGCTCAAAAAAGGTCATTATGGTGTTATTGCCCAACTCCATGCCATACAAGAAACAGAGACACCCTCGGTCCCGCAAGACCTCCAAGCCCTCCTTTCTAAACATCAAATGGTATTTTCCACTCCCTAAGGACTCCCTCCTTCCCGTGGTGTTCATGATCATTCCATTCCCCATGTACTTGGAAGCCTTCCTCTCAATATATGTCTGTATCGCCACCCCTTTTCACAAAAAAATGAAATTGAAAAAATGGTCCAGGAACTCCTTAATGCAGGCGTTATCCGCCCTAGTACGATCCCCTACTCTTCTCCTGTAGTCATGGTCCTAAAGAAAGAAGGTTCTTGGTGAATGTGTCCTGACTTCTGTGCCCTCAAAAAACTGACCATTAAAGACAAATTTCCCATTCCTATCATTGATGACCTCTTGGATGAATTGAGTGACGCCCAATTCTTTACTAAACTTGATCTTCACTCGGGCTACCACCAGATACGTATGAAAGAGGAAGACATTCCCAAGACTTCCTTTAGAACTCATGAGGGCCACTATGAGTTTTTGGTCATGCCCTTTGGCTTATGTAATGCCCCATCCACCTTCCAAAGCCTCATGAATCATGTCTTCCGTCCTTTTCTATGTCACTGTCTTAGTTTTCTTTGATGATATCCTCATCTATAGAAAAACTTGGAAAAACCACCTTACTCATGTGGATCGAGTTCTCCATTTACTCTCTCAGCACCAACTTTTCCTGAAACAATCTAAATGTGTTTTTGGCGCCTCAGAAGTAGAATACTTGGGTCATCTGGTTGGCAAGGATGGCATTAGGGTGGATCCGAAAAAGATTGAAGCTATGCAAGACTAGCTGCACCCAAAGAATCTCAAAATCTTACATGGATTTCTGGGCTTAACAGGTTATTATCGCAAGTTTGTTAAGAATTATGGAAAGATTGTAGCACCTCTCACTGCTCTCCTCAAAAAGAACTCTTTCACCTAGACTCCAGCTGCAGCTCAAGCTTTTCAAACCTTGAAGATGGCCATGTGCACCACTCTAGTTCTGGCCCTTCATGATTTCACAAAGACCTTTGTGTTGGAATGTGATGCCTCAGGGAAAGGAATTGGTGTTGTCCTTATGCAAGAGGGTCAACCTCTGGCCTTTACCAGCAAGCAACTATCTGAAAGGAATCTGGGCAAATCCATATATGAAAAGGAAATGTTGGCTATTCTACATGTTGTTGATCTGTGGTGCCCTTATCTATTGGGGTAACGTTTCCAAATTAAGACAGACCATCAAAGCCTCAAGTATTTTTTGGAACAATGCATTTCCTCCCCGGATCAACAAAAATGGGTGAATAAACTCTTTGGATATGATTATGAGATCATTTACAAGAAAGGCAAAGACAATGTGGTGGCAGATGCACTTTCTCAAAAATATGAAGATGAAGGATCCCTTTTTTCTCTTTCCTTCATTGTACCAAACTGGCTCCATGCAATTCGCCAGTAATGGCTACAAGATCCCAAAATTTTGCATCTGATCCAGCAATTGCAATCCAATGCTCCAGCTCCCTCAGGGTACTCTTGGCTCCATGATGAGCTTCGATACAAAGGTTGTTTGTATTTAAGTAAACAATCAAAGCTTAAATCCATAGTACTTTTTGAGCTTCATGCTACACCCACAGCGGGGCACTCAGGGTTCACCAAAACCTATGACAGGGTCAAACGTTCTTTTTTCTGGGATGGTGTTAGCGATATTTCTAGTAAGGGGGGTTAGAATGCGAAGAAGTGGGTGAAAAACCCATTTACTATAATCTCGGGGCGCAAGTGCGTTTTTTATTAAGCGGTCAGCAACTCTGGATGGCAAAGAATCGCACGCCCGGATCAACGACGCACATGGGATTCCAGAGGCCCCCCACCTTTCTACCTTTAAGCGAAGGGGGGGGGGGTCCAGAATTGGGGGCGCACCTCTTNCCCCCCCCCCCGCCTTTCTACCTTTAAGTGGAGGGGGGGGGGGTCCGGAATCAGGCACGCATCTTCCCAATGGCCGAGATCAAAACGCCTGGATCAGCAGTGCTCAGGCGATCCCTTCCTTCTCAGCTGCTCTTTTTTAATCAACATGGGGCCCCCTCCGTGTCATGTCATCTTGCCATCTATTCTCCACCTGACCGTGCGATGAGGCTCATTCCCCTTAGCCCCTTCCTCATCCTCCAACATCTGTTCATCTCCCCTCTTCTGGTTCGTATGGTCCCTTTCCCATCTCACCATCCACTCACCACCTGCCATGTGTCCCGCTCATCTCTACGTCAGCCTCCCACTAAAAGCAATCCCATTATATCTCATCTCCTGCCCCCTCCGCCTATTGTCTTCCGCCATGTGTCTTCCTCTGTCGCCCCCCCTCATACCTCGTCACTTCTTATCACACCCTCATAGTTTTGGGTGCCACCACTCTCGTCATGCACCCCATCCTTCGCGCTGGCCTCCACGCCTATCCATCAGGCCATTCAGTTGATCCAGGTGGCAGCGCAAAGGGTCTTCCACGTCGTAGAAGTGTCGAGTTGGCCAGGCCATCCTCAATCCCAATGAAGCAGTTATTGAAGTAGTTGGTGGTGGTTAGACATCACCTCCGCCATAATGGGAAAGTTCAGCAACGAATTGAAGGCACGTCGATTTGCCCACGGAACTGTCAGGAGTTCGATGGCATCTTCCATAAGTTGCACGATCATTCAGAGACGGTAGCTGCAGATTGTCAGAAGCCATGCAGACACAATGTGTTTAATGCAACGTCTCGATTTTGTTGTTGTTGTTGTTTTGGGTATATGTAGGCATTTTCTCCATTTTTATATCGATCGATGGTTGAGCAGAGCTCCCGGTTGTAAATCTTTAATGAAGCATTGATACTCTGGTTATGTATGAACTTCTGAGACTTCTTGTCTTATGAATGCCAGTTTCTTTCGCGTCTCTGTTTACACTGCGTTAGAATAGCTCAGAATTGGAGGATCCAGTCGGGTTGTAGCTGCTATAGGATGATGTAGGTTGGATCACTGTAGCAGTCACGTTGTTTCTAATCAGTGCCTGTGATTTTCCCAACACTGAGTGACTTGGAATTGGAGGATCCATTCAAGTCCCCTTTCAGTTTCTTGAGACCCTGAACCAAGAGGATCTTGTATTCAGAGTCTTTCTTCTGCAAACCGTTGAAAGCCTGTTGCCCAAAGTTGTTTGTTCACCTTCCTTACCAAGTCTTCCACCTGCTCATCTTTTAATTAACCCACTGGATGAAGTTGGACCAAGACCTCCTTAGTCTCATACATGCTAGACCCAGTCCCTGAGTTAGAATGATATCTCCTCGAGTCTTTACCTCCATTTGATCATCCCATTAAAACTATCGTGACATAAAAATGATGGGTTTTAGACTCTGTTCCTGCAAGCAATCCAGGAGTGACTTCCAACGCTAACAGATGGTATGAAACAGGACATCTGTAATTTTTTCATTGAATGTGATGTGTGTCAACGCAACAAGGGAGAAACAGTCAAGTCTTCGGTCACACTACAACCACTTCCGATCCCACCTGCTATTTGGAAGGATATCTATATGGACTTTATTACTGGTTTACCCAAATCGAGAAATAAATCAGTCATAATGGTGGTTGTTGATCGCCTTTCCAAGTATGCTCATTTTTGTGGTCTTCAACACCCGTTTACAGTATCCACGGTGGCTCAAATTTTCATGGACCAGATCTTAAAGCTTCATGGCATGCCACACTCTATTGTTTTTTATCATGACCCAACTTTCACAAGCAATTTTTGGCAAGAACTATTCAAGCTACAAGGCACCCAACTGCATCTCAGCACAGCTTATCATCCCCAGACTGATGGTCAAACAAAATTTGTCAACAAGTTTTTGGAAACATATATGAGGTGTTTTTCCTTTGAAAAGAAAAATCAGTGGGATCAATGGTTACCCCTAGTTGAATGGTGGTACAACACTTCCTACCATACATCTACACGCATGACTCCTTTTGAAGCAGTATATGGACAGAATCCACCTTCAGTTCTCTCATACTTACCAAGTACTTTGAAGGTACATGCGGTTGACCAAACACTTACAGTTCGAGAAGCTATTCTTCATACCCTCAAAGAGAACTTGATCATGGCACAGAATCGCATGAAGAAACAAGCAGATCAAGGTTTCTCTGAACGCCAATTTGCAGAAGGGGATCATGTGTTTCTGCCACTGCAATCGTACAAGCAAACTTCCCTCAAGGCCAAGCATTGTCAGAATCTAGCGCCCAAATTTTATGGCCCTTATAAAGTTCTCAAGCGTGTGGGACAAGTAGCCTATCAGTTAGCTTTGCCCAGTCATTCGAAGCTACATCCTTTTTTTCATGTTTCATGCTTAAAGAAGGTGATTGGAACTAGGTGCCAAATTCAAACCAACTTTCCCAAGTTAGCTGAAGAAGGATCCATTTGGCTACAACTAGAAGTAGTTTTGGACCAGCGTGAGCATCGCCTGTGTCAGAGAACCATCAAGGAAGTGCTATTCCATTGGAAAGATACAACTCCAGCAGATGCCACTTGGGAACCAACTACCATTCTGCAACAATTTCCACATCTCAAGCCTTGAGGACAAGGTTGTTTTTAAGGGGGCGGACATGTTAGGGTCCTAACCCGCACATAGGTAGAATAATATATTCAGATTTAATAAAGGTCAATATTAATAAGGCCTTTCAATAAAATTGAATAAGGTGGATGTAAGAAGACCTAATAGAAGCTTTTGCTTCTATAAGGATCTTCCTCTAGATGCTTCTTTTGAGAGACATATTTAGTATAAATAGGAGTCGAGGGTATGAGAACCCTAGCTTGGAGATTATTGTAATCGAGCATTTCTCGACTGGAGGTTGCCCCCTCGAAGAGGCCCATGAACATTGCTTTCTGAATCAAAGTGTTATTTATGTTGTTGTTCTTATATCATTTTTGTGTTATTATGGAGATTATGCTGGTTATATTACTGTTATTCTGCCATTTCTAGCATTTTATTTCTGTACTGCATACTTTTTATATCTGGTATATTACAGGTCATAACAAGAAGAGGTATGATGTTTTTTTTTTAGAATGCATGATATTTTTCAACAAAAATATTTTTCCTTGCAACTTTACATCTCATATGCTTGCCTTATGATTTGATTTAATGTAGGGGTGGACACCAATCATTATGGCATGCGGCCCTTCACGCTAACAACCTAGTCTCCTTCCTCATCCATAAAATTGAGCCTTATCGGTGTCAATCATCATAGAGCCTATACTAGGCACCAATTGTTTTTGTGCAGATCCAACTTAGATCACACCTCCCCATTGGGAATCTTTTGGTCCCCAAAAGATTCCAAAGATAGGTGAGGGATCTTGCTTGCAATTTGGTTCCTCTCATACCATTTCACCTTATTTGGAGTCTATTCTTTGAGACTAATCTACCATATCTCTTGCCATCCTCTACGAGTTAACCGTTCCTTACACTCATTGTGTCTTCCTTCAATTATTTTAAAGAATTCAATGCAAAGTCTTCAATAGTAGGGATAAAATGATGGTCCTTTTCTTAATCTAGCATGGAAGGTTAAGATAGCTTCAAGTACTCCACATTTACCACTGAATTGATTTTCATATAAAGAGGAAGTCTCAACCTGAAGGCATTCTCATTCACCTGCTTAATGATGTCAAGTGGTTAGTATTTGAGGGCTTGAGTTTCTTTGTTTCTCCTTGCAATCACTCCTTACGGAGGTAAATCCATACCTTGTTTCCAACATGGAATTTATGATCCTCTGTATTCTAGTCAAGTCTAGATTTATATTGTTGCTCGGTCTTCTCAAGCTACTCTTGTACCCCTAGATGTATCTATCTAATATTGTCCATGAATGTGCTCACTTTCTTTTCATCTTCTTGCAGCTCTACTTCATCCTTCTACTATCCATACACAATATCAAATGGTGAAGGAGGTAAGTAACCAAAATAGGTCTTGAAAGGAGATTTGTTGGTGGAAGAATGAAGTGATCTATTATAGGATTGTTGAATGTAAACCTATTGCTCACCCCATGTCTTTGGATGATTACTATTGTAACTTGTCAACAACTGTACCAATGTCCAGCTGTCAATCTCTATTTGTCCATCAATATAGGGATGGAATGCAATGGGGTACCTAAGCTTGGTATCAATTGTCTACCAAAGTGATGTCTAAAATCTACCCAAGAACCTTCTATCTTGATCAAATATGATGAAGCTTCACAACCAAAATGTACCTAAACAAGATTGAAGAATAGTTCAACTGCCTCCCATCCAAATATTTTCTTCTTACATAGAATGAGCACACACATCTTACTAAAATTATTTACCATGAAAAACAAGTAGTCATGGCCTCTACAAGACATAGGAAAACCTCTAACAAAGTCCATGGAGATGCTCTCCCAAGGCTTTCTTGGTACTAGAAATGGAATGTATAGCCCAAGATTCTTATTTCTTGGCTTGCTAGTGCTATGAAGAATACAACCTCTAACAAAATTTTCCACATGCTCCTACAACTTTGGCTAGTACACTTACCATTACAAATTTCCCATTGTCTTCATTGCGCAAAAATTTACAACAACTCTGAAAGTGTGAGCTTCTCTCATCAACTGAATCCTTTTATCCTATGGCACGCATCACTTGTCCAACTCGTATAGTAACCCATCTTGGAGGTGATATTCAATTCCTTCCATGGCATTGTCAACTCTTTCCTTCAGCTGCTTGTGTACCCCTCTAAAATATTCATCTATGTTATAGTTTACACTCATAAGATCATGATTGAAAGGCTCAAGTTGCACTATCACCCCAATTGTTGCAATATTCTTCAGTGTTGGATGAGAAAGCATGCTTGCTATCTTATTTGTGGCTCCTTTATTGTACTTGATCAATAGGTAAAATTGTTGCAAGAATACCAACCATTTACAATGCCTTACTTGTTGCATATTGCTCTGGCTTTGTAGATATTGAAGGGGTTAATGATCCTTGTGTATGATAGTCTCTTTTCCTAGGAGATAGTTCTTCCACTTTTACATCACTTGTACAATTGCAAAGAGATAATTATCATACGTGGGTTCAAGTGAAACAACTTTGAATGGTAACACACAAGTCTTCCTCCTTGCATGAGAACTGCTCCAAATGCATACCCACTAGCATCAATCTATAAAGGTTGTTGCAAATTGGGAATGGTTAAGATGGGAGAATCATTGATATTCTTATTTAGGTATTCAAATGCTCATTGTTGTGGCTTACCCCAATGAAAATTATTTCCTTTGGTGGTCATGGCATGCAATGGCATTGTTACTGTTGAAAAGTTTACAATGAACTTTCTTAAATATTGTGTTTCTCCCATGAAAATCCCAACCTCTATCACGCTGGTGGGAATAGACCATTGGGTGATGTCTACAATATTTTCTCAATCCACCCTCAAATATTATACACCAATCATGTGGCCAATATATATCAAGGATGTCTATCCAAACTCACATTTCTACAAATTTGTGATTAGTCGATTCCTTCTTAAGGTCTTGAGTACATGCATCACATGTGAGAGGCTCTCTTGCCACGTATTACTAAAAATTAGTATTTCATGGAGATATACTATTACAAATGAGTCGATAAAAAGGTGATCACATCATTCATCAGTTTCATGAAAGTATAGGTGCACTACATAAACCAAAAGGCATCACTAACCACTCATACAAACCTTGTCTTGTTTTGAATGTTGTCTTCCACATGTCTTCTGATTTGGTTATCACTTGATTGTAACTTGATTTGAGGTCCAATTTGGTGAAGAACTTGGATTTTTGATCCAGGTGGATATCGGTGGCCACCCACCTTTTTCGACTGGCTCAAAATAGTTTTCTGGCAATTTTGGCAATTTACTATTTTTAGCAGGTTTTAACTTCCGGGGCCATTTTGAGGGCCTAAATGAAGGTTTTTTTAGATAGAGGTTCTCAATGATATCCAAAGGAATGATTGATCCCCCAAAATGAATCTCCTCGACGATACCTTTCCAATGAGCTATCACATGCTTAAAACGAAGATCGTATGCAAAAGTTACGACCCTGGGAAGTTGATGTACTAGCTTACCCAAACGGGGCCCACATGACTTTTGGGGCTTCATCTCCTAGGGTTAGATTTTTGGATGTCTATGACTTTTGGCATTCTCATCTATTGTAAAAATTCCTCTAGAGCCTCATTGTAATCATCTTCTCACGGATGCGAGTAGCAGCCACATCTCTTCTCAGAGATAAGCTACCAGCGCCCTAGCTAGTTTATTTCCATTTTGTCTGTAAGCATATTTCAGTCATTTGTTATTAATGAAACGAAGTCTTATTTCCGCTGCATCTCTGCGTTTATGTGTATTTCTGTATTTCATTATGTTCCTACATAAATCCGGATCAGTGGTATCAGAGCGGTCTGCTCATTCTCAATCCTTCTTTGCATGTCCCCAACGAGATCGGGGTATAAGGAGTTGGGGCTCGATCTGGTTGAACCTTTGTAGATCAGCCTCGCAAACCCCGACGACCGCCCATGGGGGAAGAAAATAAATATGAGGGAGCAGGATATCCTATCAAAATGTTGCTCGAGGAGGCCCTCGAGAAACAAAGGAACGCGATGATGGACAACTTTGCCCAGATTCTTCAATGGATTCTGACTGGCAGTGCATCGACATCCAGAAGCCACTCTGGAGGTGCCACTCCTTTTAAGGTACAAGTAAACTTTGACATTCCCATATTTTATGGCCAAATAGATGCAGATGTCGTAGATAGATTGTTGAATCTATTAGAAGGATATCTCTCGGTTCATGACTTTTCCAATCGAGAAAAGATTATTTTCGCCCTTCTGAAAGCCGCCCCCCATGTCAAGGACTGGTGGGAAACCTACTCGGAGCAAGAGGGCGAGGGAGAACCCTCTTTTTTCTCGGCCTCACCCACTTGGAATTCTTTCTGAGACACCATCAAGGAACAATATTATCCCGTGGGGAGCTATGAGGACAAATACATACAATGGACTACGTTGCGGCAGCAAAGCGACCAAGATGTGCATGAGATGATGAATCTGTTTCATACCCTACGCACAAAGTTGGGTATCAAAGATTCAGAGAAGCATTTGGTGTTAAAGTACTACAATTTTCTGCACGGATACATTCAGGAGGAAATGGAGTTCCTCGACATCTCCTCACTTGGTGTGGCATACCGATATGTTGCCAAGATTGAGTAGAAGTTCAAACAGAAGAAGCGAGACTTTGGGTCTGCAAATTAGAAGCACGGGAAAGGTACTCCCAAACCGCAAAACAAAGGACCAAGCCAAGGTGGGGCAGCCCAGGACAACCTACCAAAGACACAAGCAAAAAACAACACCATGAAGCCAAAAAAGGACACGGGGAAGTGGTGTGAGTTCCATAAGAGCTCCACTCACAACACAAGTGAATGTTGGACCAAGCAGTCACTGGTAGCTGAGTTGAAGGCTTATGAATCGGATGCATGCTCTGACTCTGAATCAGAACCTGACAAGGGGAATGATAGGGGGAAGCAGATTATCGATGCGGAGCCCAATGCCACCGTTGCCACCACGAAGATCCAGAAGGAGGAACCAGAAGATCCAAAGGAGGCAGAGCGTCTCTTCCATTCCAAGATNAGCGGGAGCTAGAAGAACCTCATCTCGGTAGAGGTCGTGAAATGGTTGGGCTTGTCGACCACAGCACACCCACAAGCATACACCATCGGATGGTTGCACCAAGAACGGGACCTCCGCGTCAGTCGACAATGTCGCCTTCCCTACAACATCAAGCCCTTCACGGATGAGGTATTATGTGACATTGCTCCTATTGATGTTTCTGATGTATTATTAGGCCAACCGTACTTGTGGAAGTGACATGTTGTGTATGATTCTAGGCCTCGTGTTGTTATTATCACTTTGGGCAATAAGATGTACAGGATACCGGAGATAGCACCGCCTACCACCATCTCTTTGGTTATTGCAAAACAATGCAGTAAGCTCATTTCCCAAACTAGGAAATTTGTTTTCCTGATGATCTGCCCTCAGGGAAAGAGGAAGACTGTGGCCATGACCTCCAGACAAGGCCCCACTGCATGAAAACAATAGATGGATA
>ML790822.1:2823-16827 GCA_009831015.1 Picea engelmannii | reverse complement strand
TGTTCAAACATCTAAGCCATCTATTCCTCAAGATCTCCAAAGGATCATTGATAAGCATTCCAAAGTATTTGAAGATATTCCCAAAGGTCTCCCACCCACTCGAAATCATGATCATGAAATTCACCTAATTCCTGGGAGTGTACGAGGAGCTTGGTATGAGGACTAGGCATGTAGTACATGGATCTGGAGTAGTGGTATTTTGTATGGATTTAGGGGATGTGTTGCGAGTGGAAAATGTGTTATGGGTGCCAGGAGTGTGTTCTCAACCTCAACGATTGAGGAGTAGGGCTATGTATTGTTGTTTTGACATGATCAGTTATCGTTTGTGCCCAGAAGATCTAGCTTCAGATCAACGGTGATTCTTGGAGTTAGAGAGGGAAACTTATATAGGTTGAGGGGCCAACCTATGTGTGCTATGACCAACAGGAGCAGAGATATAGATGAGGAGTAGAAACTAGCTCCACCATTGGTGAGGTAGGTGGCCCCACCAGTAGCATAGATTTTGAGGGAGAAGGTAGCACCAACAATGATGAGGCGAGTAGTTCCACAAGTAGTGTCGATACAAAGGGAGCTAGATTTTAGAGGGAGTCATCTGTTAGGATCTAGTAGAGAGGAGAAACCTCTCACAATAGTTCAGAGGAAGTTGGACTTCATAGAGAGTCAACAAACTCATAAGGAGCATCACTCATCTAGAGGGATTCTACCTTCAAGTGCAGGTGGAAGAGAGGAGTCTTCCAAGAAGGTTTCATGGGTTGAGGAGGTTCACAGCTAGGAGGCTTCTAGGGAATGTGACACCTCCATGAAGGATACATTTATTTCAATAGGTTTTGCTACAGTGACCAAGGATGCATCCAGTCAGGAGGATTGGAGAGAAGGATTTGCTTCGGTGATATAGGGAGAAACCAATCAAGTAGATTGGAGAGCAGTTGTGGTGGCAGATCCAGTATGGGAGACAAAGATAATTCCAGGTGATTGTGGAGTATGGTGATAATACCTCCCTTGCTAAGAGGGAGTGCTGATTTTTGTAGCTTCAGATAGGTATTCTCACGTGCCCTAGGTGTTGGGAATGTGGGAATCATCGTGGGCACCACATTAAACTCTTCCTTTGGTGAAAACCGCCTTTGGAATGAAGTTGGGGATTCATGGGTTTGGTGATGGGCCTTGTGGGTTTGTGTTGGGGCTTCACATCCACAAGAAAGTATAATTTGATGTTGACTTGTGGACGGGATTCTATGATGACCCCTAAGGATTATATATAAAGGAGAGAGGTCATTGTGAAATTTCATTGTGTAGTGAGTGTGGAGCCATGATGGAGTTGGAATAAGTGATTCTACACTTGTTCTAAGGAGCTTGGTGACTTTAGCAAAGGAATGTATGTAACTTTGGCAAATCTGGCCTAGGAGAAAGGTAGTCGTAGAAGAAAGAAATTGTAAGAGTGAAGCGAATCATATGGAAGTGTCTGTACATTTTTTTCATATATGTATGTGGGTTGTAGTGGGAATAGTTATGTATGTACGTGAGTTGCAGTGGGCACAGTCACATATGTACATAGATTGTAGTGGGAACAGTCGTGTATGTACACGGGTTGCAGTAAGGTGAATCACGTACATTTGTATAGGGTTTCTAGGCATGATCAGGTCCATACATGATGATGTCAGCATACCATATAGGTGGTTTGTAGTAGATTTGTAAGTTGGGATTTGTCTCGAAAATTTTGTTGATTTTTGTTATTGGAGGACAAGGTTGTCCTTAGAATTTTAGTGAAATTGTATTGGTTGGGAGGGTTGGTTCTGCCCTCAAAATTTATGAAATCAACAAGTTACAGAACATAATTTTTTGTCTCATGTGTGTTTATGATCCATCTTTGGTCTTGTTTTTTCCACTGCATATATATTTTCAGTTAATAATTTTCAGTGTAAAATTGTTCAGTGATAACAACTAGGGTTTTACTTTTTTCTCACTAGGAAGCAATTTTCAGATCTGAAAATTAGTCACATGGAGTTGCATGTGAAAATTGACATAGTACACCTCAGTTTTGTATCCCAAATAAAATAATTCAGAGAGATCTTTCAAATGATCTACTCTGGGTGCAAAACGAAGCTCCTATGAGAAAGTTACAATTTAAATAGTTAAGGTAAAATTTCAGCAACAGTTTACTTCCAGAGGGCATAATGCCTTACTCAGAAGTTTGTTTGGGGCATAGGAGAAGTCTATGGAAATCTTATCAACTATATAAGCCAGCTATGGAGCCAGATTTGGAATATGGGTTGTGTAGGAAGAGAAAGACGACACATGTAGCATACATGGAAAAATTGAGACAACAATCTAAACTTCCTCAGACCATAACTTTCAGCTCGGAGCTCAGTTTTGGGAAAACGAACAGTCATTGAAAAGGTATTGAGGAGGAGAAGACATCTATCCACCCAAAATTTTGAATTGGGTACTAAATTTTTTAGAAAGTAATAAAGTAAATTATGTAGCAGTAAGTGAGTGGAAATTGCAGCTTCTGAATGTTGTAACTTTTCGTTTAGAACTCAAAATGAGGCATGAGTACAGTCATTGGAGAGTTGTTTTAGGGAGGAATGTGTATAAGGAATCAGATTTTGACTTGGTGCATTGTGTCCTTCTTAAATTGAGATGACTAATAAAAAAAAATTCTAATTAATGAAATGTTTTATAGTATGCATGTGCTAACTATAATTATTACATGCACATTTCTTGCAAAATTAGAGGTAAAGGAAAAAAAATTGGTTCTTATATGAGGAATGGAGTTATGGAAGATGCCTAGGGATCTTACAGCCATGAGGAGGAGATCATAGATCTACATATCAACTTGGGAAATGTTGAGACAGAGTATAATGGAAGAAGAGGCAAGAAGGAGCCTGTAACTATGAGAAGTTTGTAGAGAGAAGTACAGAGTTATAGGGTTGATAATGAAAGGATTATGAAGGATTAGGAAGAGATAATTCAGAGTTTGAACATGCTACATAAGCAAGCCAATAACGACTCTAGAATGAAGCAAGAATCTAATGCTATACAAGTGACAACATCCAGATCCCATAGCATAAGGGACAATCATGGGAATGATAGACAATCAAGAAGCAGGAGCAAGTGCCATCATTCTCCAGTGAAATCCACTAGAAGGACTCATTCAATTTCAAGGCTAGGGAGTAGCCCAAGTGTATCTCATGTCAAAAGGAAAAGAAGAATGGTTGAGACAGACATCTTGCAAGGTGAACTCAGGAAAATCAAGCCACCAACTTTCAATGGTGAGCATAGGAAAGGAAAAGAGGTTGAGGCTTGGCTATTGGAAATGAAGAAATATTTTTAGATGCATGATTACCCCTCAAGGGTAGAAGAAATAATTGCAACCTACTGCTTGCAAGGAAATACATCCATGTGATGGGATCAACTTAAGAAAGAAAAGCTCCTTGATGAGAATAGGATCTCAAGGAGGTAGTTCAAAGGATATTTCCAAAAGAAATATTTGTCTGAGCATTATTATGAAAGGAAGATGAAAGATTTATTTGAACTCAAATAGGGAAGCATGACAATGGATGAATATGAGAAGATTTTTTTTTAATTGTTGAAGTATGTGGACTTCACAAAGGATGAAAAAGTCAAATTCAAAGGTTTTTGAGTGGGTTACCCTCTTTCTATAGTGAAAATATGCAATACAATATCCCCAAGACTTTGGAAGAATCCATAAGGAGAGCAAAGAATATGAAGGCAATTTTCCAAAAAGATTGGAATGACAATATGAAGGGTAAAAAGGATCAAAGGTGGAAAGGTTTTAAGCCATCATTTTTCAAGAACAACTCCCAAGAAAATCATGAAGGTCAGTCAACCCAAAATGAACACAAGACTGCAGATTCATTCGGGAAAAGGCTAAGACAGTAGCCTATATGATGTTGGTGATGTGAGGGAAATCACTTATATATGGACTTCCCTCACAAGGGAGAAAGAAAAAGGATTTTCCACAACTTTAAAGAGGCTAAAAAAATCGAATACATGGGAGGAAACATGCCAAGTATTTATGTGGCCTTGGACAACAAGCAAGCAGAATATCAATCCCCCATCATTTAAGTGGAAGGTAAGATTGATAACCATCCCATAGCAATTTTAATTGATTCTAGAGCTAGCCATAGTTACATAAACTCTAACATTGTTGAAATATTTCACTTGCAAAGGAGTAAGCATACATAATCTTGGTTAGTTCAATTAGGAACAGGGGCTGAGAGGAAAATCAATGAGCTAGTTAAATATTTTCCAATAGACATGAATGGAATCAACACAAAGGTAGATGTGAACATCATACCATTGGGTTCATATGATTTTCTAATTGGCATGGATTGGTTGGAAAAACACCATGTTGTCCTAGATTGTTACAACAAGACAATCACATGTATTGATGATGAAAGGAAGCAAGGAAAGATTCAAGACATTCCAAGAGTTGTATTTGTTAGAGAAATATCAGCTATGTTCTTGAAAAAGAATTTTAGGAAGGGATGTCATATTTTTGTAGCCCATATTAAAGAGGCAGCTAGAGATAAAGTGGCAAGCATTGAAGACCATCCAATATTGAGGAATTTTGAATATGTTTATGGAGAAATCCTAGGATTGCCACTGTTTGCACCCAATTTGTCACTGTGTGAGCAAATTATGAGTGCTTACATGCCCAGTTGGGCTCTGCTAGGCATGACAGCTGTGAGGTAAAAGGTTAGAAAGAGAAACTACAAAGAAATAAACAAAAATTAAACTAAAACTAATAAAAACTATGAGCATATAAAACAAATGAAAAATAGAGACAAATGGACCAATATCACCAATGTATAAGTTGATATGTTGATGAAATCCAAAGACACAAAGAAGAAAGGGGACTTGGGTCCCTCCTTTCTCCAATGGAAGGCTCTTGAGGCCCTCAAAGCTTTCTCTCCTTACAATGAAAAGATGAAAATGTGGGTGAAAGAACTCCAAGCTTATTCACTCAAGTGAGGGATGAATAGCTTATGAAATGCAGCCTACAATGTGTGTTGCCAAAGAATGAGTCTTTAGCAATCTCAACAGCATAACAATACAAAGAATTCCTTGAGAAAATGGTGGTCATTCATGGCTTTTTATAGCCAAGCATTGGGTTATTATGTGGCCTCTTTTGAATGTGAAAAGGGGCTCTTTAGGGCACAATTAGGTCTTTGACCAGCCCACCATGAGGATTGAGCTCGGATTTGGTGTCAAATCGACTTGGGAGCCGATCCATTAGTGGTTGGGAAGCCGACCAATTTCAATAAATGTGTCGTTTAGCAGGCGCGCGGATTTTTCGCCAAACAGCCGCGCCTTGTGCACATATGCGCACCTTGTACAAAGTTGTTACGCGCATACGCACGCGTGCCCAGAGGATGTAAAGCACCTTGCAATTTTTTGGCCATTTTGTATAGTTTTGACCCTTTTGCTGTGCTATGGAATTAACCTTGTGCCATGAATGACTTCTTTTCTATTTTGACGATGCAGAGTTCTTGTCGCCACGTGTGGACGAAATTTCAGTGATAACATATGCCCCCTGATGGATGAGGTTAGGAGCAAAACGTATAGCCGAAATCCAGCAATGTTTCTTTTACGGAGAATGGTGTTGTAAGGGAGAGCAAGAATGGGACCGTGTAGAGCAATCCGTTGGAGAAGAAAGGAACCTGTAGATCCCGACCTTCTACAAGGTGTGTAACAATATACAAGTGTGTACAAATGAGGCGGGCATGCCCCATGCTCGTATCATGTAACTCTGAAGAAAAACGTCTGAAGTGTTGGTGTAGACAACTGCAGCGCCCTCGGGGGCGGAATGGTAAAGGCAGAAGACAATTCTACAAAGGAACATACTCTGAACCAGCGGTAATGGTCGCGGAGGTAAATAGCGACGGTGATGTGGGCAGGGATGGCCTGGCCAAGTTCAGAGGTCTTCGGCAACGGATAATACAAACTGCAATAGTCGCAAAGTAAGACCCACCGCAACATGAGAAAGTGTTGGCGTCGAATGTTATGGGGGTCAAGGACATCAAGGAGCAATGGTGTTTCCCCCTGTGCCGTCTGAGATCTCTCATTGAATGGAAAATGAGAATAAATATATTGTCACCCTTTTGGAAAAGTGTGTTGATGTCAACAAAAGGAGGATGCGACTCCCAGAAGAAAGGGGCTTCGTGGAATCTACTGTGGTGAAGAAGTAGCAGAGGTACTTGGATGAAGTCAATAAGTGGGAAGACTCAAGACTGCCCTTGGTTGGAGAATGTATGAGACAAACAGTGGCCGCAACCGTGTGACAAGGTCGAGTGTCAGGGGGACGCCAAGATTGAGGATAAGGTGTGCCAGAGGTGGGACAAGGTGAACAAATTCAGAGGATAAATGGTAAGTGACCTGGGTAGTTCTCTGAAGATATAGACGATGTCGGTGAGGGTAAATGAAAAGCAATGCTCCAACCAAGGGTGACATGGGTTGTGTGTGGCCAAAAGGAAAGTGGGTCACCAATGGTGACGACAAAAGTAAAGACTGGGAATAAAGGTGTTTGTACAATAAATAATGAATAAATTGGGGGAAGATGTACAAATACAGAAACGGGTGCCCCAGTGTGAAATGAGTGCCCCAGTGAGGGCAGAAACTTCGGGAAAACTGATGAAGGTGGGGGTCCCATTGGCAAGTTTCTGTATGAGGTAGGGGAAATGAAGATAGGTTCGCAGATGGGCAAATTGATGGTGGATGAAATGGAGGGTTCATGATCCTGCGGATGTGCAGGTAAAAAGAACTGAAGCATAAAGCGATGATCTGGGAGTCCATGTGGGAAAGCCAGCAAAATGAGGAGAAGGAGTATGTGGTTGATCTGCAACATGAGAATAGACTAACAGGACTCCCATCCCTAACGGGGAATGAAGAACAGCATGAGTGTCATAAGTGCCAAAAGGTGCTATGAAGGGGACAACTCATGTGGGTGAGAATGCTACCGGGTAACAGTACTGAAGATGCAACTGGAGGTGTGAGTACTGCAGAACCAGGAATGGGTATCCTAAAGGCCAATATCAGGGGGTGTGACTGGGAATGTAAATGCAATACAGTAGGAGAGACTACATGCCAGTGCTGAGTATATACCTGAAGGAATGATGCAAAGAGATGATGACCAAGTACCTGCACAGAGAAAAACCAAATACCCAAAGTGAACAATATCTGAAGAGAATAACAAATATGAACATGTACTAGATAAATGTGACAATGCGCGTGCGTACCTGGCCATGATATGAAAAAAGGGCACTCCGGGGACTCAGGATGAAAAGTGGCCCAAGGACAGCCATGATGTAGGTGGCGGGATGCTGATCCTGTGGCTGAAGACGGTTCAAAAAATGGACGTCGTGGGCTCCCGGAATAGTGAGTGGAAGTTTGGCAACAGACCTATATATAGCTGTAGGGCCCACATTGCCACCTCATTTGTACCTGCTGCTAAAGTGAGTTTCTGAGCAGATCCAGAGGAGATTGAGTGATTCCGAGAGTACGAGGCATCCGTTTCCCGGTGTGCGAGATTTAGGTTAGTGGTCTGAACATCCTGCATATCTATAGGTTTTCAATTTTTGGGCAGGGTAGGTACGGGGGGTCGTACGGGAGTTTTAGGAGGTTTTGGGGTAAAGGGTGGGCCCACATGCATGGGCGACTCAGTGGAAGGCGCGCATGAGTGCGCGCCTATACAATGAATACGCGTGCATGTGTGCGCGCTCAAAGGAATTTAAGGCGCGCCTGTAGGGTAGACAGGCGCGCATGAGTGCGCGCCTGTGGGGTGAACAGGCGCGCTCTCGAGCGCGTCTGTGAGTTGGACAGGCGTGCCTTAGAGCACTCCTGTATTATGAACAGGCGCGCATACATGCGCATCTGTAGAGTGAACAGGTGCGCATGTGTGCGCGCCTGTGGGTGGTAATACCGCGCCTTTAAGGCAAGGTTTCAGGGTAAAAAAATTAGCTTTTTTGATGTATTGGATGATTGCCTAAGCTAATATAGGACTCTGGGCTGTGTGCAGGTAGCGAGCAGTGATCATGGATGTTCGATGGCGTGAGCGAGACTAGGCACCGCTACGAGAGGCTATGACCAATGCACCGCCGACAGTTCGAGTGGCAGTTCGGGCAGCTTTAGCAACCAGTGGGTTGCTAAAGTTCTTTGATTGCCCGTTGTTACGGGCACAGAAGTATTTGCTCCAGTTCTTGATCGAGATGTGGAGCCCTGATCGAAACTGCTTCCTCGTGCGAGGAGAGCAGATTGCCTTCACTGTGGTGGAGGATATCTACTTCTTGACGGGGCTCCCCTTCCGGGGAACACCGTTGCCGGCAGATCCTGTGCTGCCGAGGGACACTCATTTGGAGACAGTCGTCGAGCGATACTGTTCAGGCGAGCACTATATGACTGGGTCAGTAGTGAGCATCAGTGGGATAGATGTCCTATTGCATCATTGCATAGAAATGATGATAGTTTGGGTATACGGGTCCCGAGCACCTCACCAGATTAGTGGTGGGGAGTTGATTGTGATGGAGAGGGTTGTGGTGGGCCGTGAGCGGTTCGCCTGGGGTTTGACCCTTCATGCGCAGATGATCGCGCAACTGGACCGGTGTCGGTCTACAGGCGTCGGGGAGTTCGCATTTGGCTCCATCTTGGTGGCCTTTTTCTTGGAGAGGGTGCCGATGTTGTGCCCGAGGGTGCTACTGGAGGCACCAGGGGTACGAGAGCCGCGCTTGAGGCGGTGGTCCCAGATTTTGGTTTGCCACGGTGGTGGCGAAGGCGGACACTACTTTACTGCGCAGGCAGCGTAGATATGGCGGCAGATGCCGCAGGTGATACTCCAGTTCCCCTATGCTAGGGTAGACTTCCGGGGGGACCCGGACATGGTACTGCCTCCTGGGGAGGTGTTTGACCACAGAGGTATGTTGAGTATGTATATGTTTTGATTTACGTTATGAGTTTGATATACTAGTGCATATGTTTGATGTATAGACACTGATACCATTTGTTGTTGTTTGTTTGGTGTATGTGCAGATTTGGCACCTCGCGGGCGTGAGGTGGATTTGTACAGACTGCCGGTGCAGCCAGAGGGGAGACCGCCACATGGAGAGAGACGCGAATGGGATGAGGCAACGGGGCGACCTGCCGATGCTGCGAGACCGGCGAGGAGGCACCGATTTGATGACCCTGGTGCGGGGCCATCGCATGCTCCTCCGACGACAGCCGGAGGCGATGATGATGATATCCGCTGTCATTTTGAGACTGTGTTTCGGGACGTGCCTGAGGGCATGTGGATCCGTATCCAGGACGAGGAGTTCCTGGAGCAGTGTATCAGGTTACCGCCACCATGGCGGTCCATTATGCGGTGAGCAGCTATGCTTGCCGCCATGACTAGTGGACGCCTTCCACCAGGGTAGGAGGGTCCTGTAGGTGCGCCACCTCCACCGCCTGGGGCAGGTAGGGGTGGGCCACCACCTCCTCCTGAGGGAGGGGCAGCTGGGGGTGTGATAGAGGCCCCCTGATTGTATGTATTTTGTACACTATTTTTGATAGGCTGGTGAGCCGATTTTTGTACCATGATGTGGCACGGGCCTGTGGGCCGATGTACTTTTTGTGTATGTAAACATTTGGATGGCCTACGTATATATATATGAGTATACATGTTTTTGAGATCCAAATGTGGTGGACATGTGTTTTTTGTATTTGATGTTGATGATGTTGATGTTATCTATATGCTGTGACATGATATGTGAGATGTTTATGTATGTGTAGCTTGATGTGATATATGCCAATCTAGCACTATGTTAGCTATTTCATCTATTGTTTGATTCAATTCTCTTGGAATATGTGTAAATGTAATGGAATCAAAATGTCGAGATAATAATCTAACCTGCAAGTATTTGCGAAAAAGGAACGGATCGCGTACACGGTACACATTGTTGAGTTGGAGAACGACCAGCTGAGAGTCGAGGAAAACGCTAAGGTGACGAATATGATGATGCTGGGTGTCAGTCAAAAGGCCAATGACAGCAGTGTATTCGGCTTGGTTATTGGTTGTTGGTCCTAAACATATGTCGTTTGAATGTAGCATTTCATGTGAAGGGGTGTATAGAGCCCAAGCAGCCGAAGCGAGATTTTGTGTCCAATGGCTGGCGCCGTCGGCGTAACCAATGTGGTAAGCTGGTGGAGGAGGCATCTATCAACAGCACAAAGGATAGTTTAGATGAGGGAAAAAAGATTAAAAACGCTAAAAAAAAAAAAATAACCTAAAGTAGCTTGACTACATTTAAGCATAAAATTTCTTGAGGTACAACCCATTGACGGGTTCCTTGAGCGTGAGGCCTTCGGGGGAGGCCAGGATGTATGCGCCTTTGGTGAGGCAATGCTGGATGATGTAAGGGCCATGCCAAAGTGATTCGAATTTTCCGTGGCCAAAGGTATCATGAGTGATATCATAGGCGAGGATGAGGTCGCCTTCGCGGAATGAGCGAAGGTTGACATGGTGATCAAAGGTATCCTTGGATCATTTTTTAGCTGCCTCGTTGTTCTGTAATGAGGATCGACGATCTTCATCCAAAGAATCTAAGTTCAGCAAGCGCTGCTCCATTGGAGCAGTGTCAGGTAAAAGCTCAATTGCGATGCGAAGGGTGGGAATTTCGCACTCGATGGGAAGAGTTGCCTCAACCCCACGGACTAAGTGAAATGGCGTGAAACCTGTGGCGGTCTTCACTGCCATGCGATAAGCCCATAGCGCGGAAAGTAACATATGATGCCAATTGGTTTTATGTTTGTTAACCGTGCATTGTAACATGGTCTTGAGGACTTTATTGACTGCTTCGACCTGTCCGTTTGACTGAGGGTAGTATGGTGAGGCAAACTCGTGAGAGAAGCCTAACCGAGATGAGAGTTCCATGAAGATCTCATTCTCAAAATGTTTCCCATGATCGGAGACTAGTTGGAGTGGTACTCCGAACCGGGATATGACGTGGTTGAAGAAAAAACACGCTGTTGTGTCAGCGGTGTTGTTGAAAGTGGGCATAGCTTCGGCCCATTTGGTAAAGTAATCGACAGCGACAACAATGTATTTGTGACCATTTCTGGAGGGGGGATTACAAGTCATAAAGTCAATGCCCCATTTTCAAAAGGGGCCTGCAGTGATGACTGGGTGTAGAAGAGCGGGGGGAGCTCGGGCTTTGTTGGCATAGAGCTAACATTGCTCACATCGTTTCACGGTATGAATGCAATCATGAAACAGGGTAGGCCAAAAGTAATCGGCCCGGATAATCTTTTGAGCCGTGGCGATGCCCGAAAGATGGCCCCCACAGGTGCCGCTGTGGCAGTCATTTAAGACTCTGTCGTCCTCGTCAATAGTCAGGCAGCGACGAAGAATAGTGTCGACGGCCCGCCGATATAGGATGTCACCGAGGAGGAGATAGCAGGGTGCTTGATGGCGAATGCACCGACGATCATCTCGTGATAGGTGATTACCGAACTTTTGAGTTCGTAGGTAGACGAGGAGGTCGCCATACCAAGGATCATCTGATGTGATGTAAAAGAGATGTTCGTCAGGAAAGTCAGTATTGACGGGGGCACTGGGTGTGTCAAAGGGAAGGGTCGTGATAAGTTCGGTGAGAACAAGGGCCTTCTTACTCTTGGGTGTTGAGAACTCGAGGTCGTATTCTTGAAGGATAATGATCCAGCGAGCGTATTTACCGTTAACTTGGCGACGGCTCAACAAATATTGCATAGGGTTGGAATCTGCGACGACCTTGGTGGTGCGAATCAGAATGTAATGGCGCAGTTTCTGGACTGCGAGGACAACTGCAAGAGCAAGTTTCTCTTCATGTTTGTACTTCAAGGGTGGTCCTGAGAGGTTCTTACTGACGTAGTAAATGACGTGTTCACGATTGTCATCTCCGAGCTGGACGAGGACGTCGGCTACTGATACAACTGATGCTGATACGTAGAGGATGTAGTCGCGATTGTAGTCAGGTGCACTAATCAAAGGTGCGTTGGAAAGTGTTGCTTTAATATCGTCAAACGAATGTTGGGCATAGTCGTCCCAATGAAACGGGATGTCGTGATGCAGTAAGCGAAGGAAACCATGTGCGTGTATGGCGTAATCAGGAACAAAGCGCCTAAGAAAGTTGGCTTTGCCCTGTAGACTCTGTAATTGTCGCAAATTTCGAGGAGGTGGAATTTCGGTGATGGATTGGACTTTGAGGGGGTCCACGGTGATACCGCTTTGGGAAACGATGAAACTGAGGAGGCGCCCTGCAGTGACGCAAAACACACACTTGAGAGGATTCAAGCGGATGTTATATTGACGACACCTTTGAAAGATGATTCGTAAATCATCGAGGTGTTGGGTACGCTTCTTGGATAGAGCGGTGAGGTCGTCCAAGTAGGCGAGGATGATTGCAGCCAGATCATGAAAGATGTAAGTCATGGCGTGCTGGAAAGTTGCGCCGGCATTTTTTAGGCCGAAGGGCATGACACGATATGCAAACGTACCCCACGGGGAAATGAATGCGGTTTTGTATTGATCGGTTGGGTGAATTTGAATTTGGTTATAGCCTGAGAATCCGTCCATGAAGAAGAGAGCCTCGTGGCCGGTACAATCATCGATGATCTGATCGATGAATGGCGTTGGGAAGTTGTCTTTGGGACATGCGTTATTGAGATCGCGAAAGTTGGTGCAAACGCGGATAGATCCCTGTTTTTTGTCGATGGGTACAGGGTTGGAAACCCATGACGTATAAGCGATGGGGTAGATAAATCTGGCTGTACGCAATTTGTTAATTTCGGCTTTGATAGCCGCGGCCTTGGATGGGTGTAGCGGTCGTTGTTTCTGGCGGACTGGTGTGATGTCGGGCCAGGTGTCGATGCGATGTTTGACAATAGAGGGGTCGAGGCCAGGCATCTCCGTGTATGACCAGGCGAAGATATCCCTAAATTCCTGGAAGAGATCTTTGTAGGCAGTGATTTCCTGAGGAGTGCAAGCAGCTCCAATGATGATTTCTTCAATGATGCCTGGTTTAATGGAAATGTCGATTTTGATGGTGGGGGAAATGTTAGCCAGATTACCTTCTTCAAAAGCATCGGGTGCCGGAATGGGATTGTTGAACCAATCGATAGTCCCTGATGGGATAAAGTCTTTGGTTTCGACCGCGTAAATGGGATTGTGGCTGGGAGGCGTGAGGGCTTCTTGTGGAAGGAAGAGTGCATGATGATGTATTGCGTCCCAGGGAGAGTCCGGGCGTTGTATCACTTCCAGTATTTCTTCGTCGTTTTGGAAATGACGGGAATATAATGGATCGTGAGGAGTGATCTCAGTGACAGTGTGGTTGCCCCCTGCTGTAGAAACAGAGGATGAAATGCTAGGAGAGGGTGAGGGTTCGCTCGACATAAACCATATAGTGAGGTACTGAGGGGTACCCGTAGTGGTGGGATGACGAGTCTCCATAGGGGAATGAGCAGGAGAGTTGGGTCGGTTATGGGGTAAATCCTTAGATATGTCATCCAAGAACCATGGAGGCGTAGGGAGTGCCTCGGGCTCGGGAGAGATGATATGGAGATCTTCAAATGGTGAAGATATGTCGATGATTGCCTCTGCGGGTTGGTGAAGCAGGGCTAACTGACGTCGTCGATATTCGATGATCATCGGACATTGGTATGTAAAATGGGCCAATGAATCACAAAGAGAGCAAGGGCATCTCATGCGTTCATTGACTGAAGTAGTGACATAGCGAATGTCGGTCAGAGGTGTTGTGGATGTCATAGCAGGGCGTGGGTTGTTCTAAAAATCTCGGCTTACGATAGCTAATGCCTGTCGAAAACGAGGCAGTGCCGGACAATGATGGGTGTAATGGCCATACTCAGAACAGATGGCACACGCGAATTTGGTCTTCAACCCTTTACTACTGGAAGGTTGAGTGGTAGCAGTAGTAATGGGTGGTGTGGGGGTGGGATTGGGGGGAATCAAATTCCTTA
>ML790821.1:385334-403001 GCA_009831015.1 Picea engelmannii | reverse complement strand
GTGCCAAGTGGAATTTACGGTAACTTCCTCACAACTTGCCGATTTTTGGCCTTTCCAGGAGATCTCACTTGTATAGAATGCCCCACACAAAATAATTGATATCAAATTCTGAAACTCGCACCCAAAATACTACAGACTGTCCAAGATCCAATGAAACCAGTGCCACTCAATTTGGATACTCTAGGAAGACGTTATGATTGTTTTACCTAGAACACCTTCTTGAGACTAGTCAATAGGGCTAGTCAGATACCCTATCTTACCCTATCTTAGTCAGATACCCTATCTACAAATTTAAGATGACCCAGAAGCTGAACTTTTTACCACAGATACATTACTAATTTATGTAAATGGCCTCTAGAGGGCAGGGTATGAAACGTTACAGAAAAGTTTTTATAGCAAAAATTCCTCAATGACTCATTTCAGGATGATTCCATAACCCTATCTTGTACAGGATGTATCTCAGAAAGTATAAGGCTTCAGGAGATGAATTTTGAACCCAACATACCTTGATCCGTCTACTAAATACCCTCCAAGCGGTTCCTTCTGAAACGTTGTATAAAAAACGTTATAGTAAAAATTCCACGGTGTCTCAGATGTAACAGCGAAACCCCAAGACCTTGAGCTCTGATACCATATGTTAAGAACCAAACATCAATATAGCATGGAAAAACCTTAGGAAAAGTATTCAATGCCTTGAAACTAAGATAATTTCAGATAATAAGCCTCTTTGAGGGGGCAACCTCCTTTTACCCCACTTAAAATGTTCAAGTACAAGATGATTCAAAATGAAAATATCTCCTTGGTATATATAGGAGACTAGGAGGTATAATTACAAATAATGGCCTAAGGCCGACATAATTAAAATAACATTACTAATCTAAATTACAACTAATGGCCTAAAGCCAACATAAATAAAATAGCATTACTAATCTAATATGCCCCAATTAAGGGGTAATGAGCCAACATTAGGGCTTAACAGAAGATTTTGCAGTTGGACAGGTTTCCCTTGGATGTTGGGCTTGAAAATTCTGGAGGAGTATCCCACTACCTTGATCTATTACTTGATCGAGTTTGGGCTCATTTGGAGCATTCTTCCATCAGGGCCGAATTATTGAGGGCTTCGGTCTCCACTTGGAGAGTGGCACTCTCTGGTTGGAGGGTTTGACATTCAGATCTGCTTGATACTGGTATTCATTACTTATTCAGCCTTTAGAGGCTTATTTTGTATTGACGAGAGTATTTTGTAGCATCTCATATCTATTGTTTGTACGACCATCTGAGGTTTATGCTAGATCGACCATCTATTGTATTGATCCTACATTGCTTATAATAAAAGGGTCAGATCTTTGCATATGCTTCTATATCTTGAATGTATGATGATCTTCATGTGTTGAATGAATCTTGTATGCACTTAATAACTCAATAAACACTTGCACATCAAGAAACCAGTGGTAGTTAGTGATTCCAATCCATAATTTGGCTTGGGATCATTACAGTGGTATCAGAGCTTTGATCCCCCCAAACCTGTGGAAGGATCAGCACATACAGAGGTACAATGGTTCTTTCATGGGTAGAAGGACAAAACCAAGCAGTGAAACAGAGGCCGAAACAGAAGGGTCTGGGGATGACCATGAGTCTCTAGGCTTGGCTCGCATAGCAGCAAAATTTGACAAGTTCTAGCAATCCGTCAACCATACGGAAAGAACATTGGTCTGACACTTGGATGACTACCATGAAACCAGAAGAAGGGGATAGGCCAAACTCTCTGAAACTTTGAAGAGGGTTGACGAAAACCTGCAAATAATGAACAAGAATCAATCCAAGCTAAATGAACTTCTAATGCAAGTGACTCATCAAGGGAGGAACCCAGATATGTATGGGAGCAAGGAGGTTGGTGGATCCAGGGAAATCCATGAGGAGATCAGATATAATCTGGAGAAAGTAGTTAGATCCGAAGGAAGTCTGGACGAAGACACGGCCCGGGGTCAAATGGGTAGTAGGGTCAATCAGAGATGATACATACCTACGTTCACAAATGATCGCTTGGTTGACATTCAAGTAGCAAAGATAACCCTAGACCTTACATGCCCACATTCACAGATGAGCAAGGGAAACAAGAACAGGTAGAAGAATTTGTGGAACAAATGACAAGGAGTACCAAAGAATACTATAGTTTGGATATGAAGGTCCAAAGACAAATGTCCCTAGATCAGTATTGCCAACTCAGGTTTAGAAACCAACCTAGGACAAACCACAGGGGTAGTTTTGAGTTTGAACGTAGAGCAGGGAAGATAGAAATTCCATACTTTGATGGTACGACCAAGATGACGACACAGTCTTGGGTACAAAAGCTGGATACCTAGTTACAGCTCAACCCCATGAAGGAGATAGAGGCCATCAAGTTTGCCACTATGTATTTGTATGGCAAGGCCCACGATTGGTGGTATCACGCACTCACCACACTCTGCCACAATCAGATAATGTCCTATACAGAATTCACTCAGAGGCTCATTGATAGATTTGATCAAGGAGATCCTGAGCTACATTTCCGGGAGCTCACCCAACTCAAGCAAACAAGTACGGCTGAAGTATATATTGATGAATTCTAGAGGCTTGTAGTTATGGTACAAGATATGTACAGAAGGATTGACGGAACCCTTGAAGGGTTGGGTAAAGGCCTTCAAACCCAACAACCTATAGGAGGCCATTTGGAAGACGATGGATTTGGGTCTAGCTGCTAGACCTAAATTCATACCCAGACCACCCCTTAATAGTGGAGGAAGAGATCAAAGACCGCCAATGAATCAAGGAGGATGGGACCCTAAAGGTTTTGACAGGGGTCGTGGCAGGAAAGATGACAACACCAGGAGGGAACTAAGGAGGAAGCAACTATGCTTCACTTGCAAGGAACCATGGAACCCATCACATAAGTGTATGGGATGTGGCCAGGTACACTATATAGAGGTTACGTCAGACAATGAAGAGGAGGAAGACTATGGACAGATACAGAACATTGAGGCCAAAACTTCAGATACAACAGAAGATGAGGTTCCAAAACTATATAGTGCAACTGGAGAGAAGGCCACCTTGGCATATATCAGTGGGGTACCCAAATTCAACACCTTCAGGATGAGAGGGGTATTGCAGGGACATAGAGTTTTGGTTCTGATTGATGGAGGAGATTCCCACAATTTCATTGATGCGGCATTACTGCAGAGGAGGCACATACCTATAGTAGAGTTTGAAGGATTCAAAGTGGAGGTAGTAGGTGGTAGCACTATGCCCCGTGATAGATACATCCCCAGTATGAAGCTCACCTTGGGAAGGCATGAGCTAGTTCAGGATGCTTATGTGATGGATCTTCCCGACACCAACATCATCCTAGGGGTGCAGTGGCTCAGCACTTTAGGGCCTATCACCACTAATTACAAGACCATGGAAATGTCATTTGTAGAGGAAGGAGGATGAAAGGTTGTGCTTAGAGGCATGATAGGTAACTCTGCCCGAGTGGTCACAACCAAGAGGATGGAAGCCATCTTCAGAAGGGAATAAATTGTATACACAGCAGAATGTAAAATCTCAACCTGGGTGGATGAGAAGGGGAAGGTGCACTACACCCCAGATATTAAAAATATCCTAGACAGGCAGCATAAGGTATTTGGGCCGATTCCTCCAGGTGTGCCACCAGACAGGGGGTTTGAGCACATCATTGAGCGGGAAGCAGGGGCTAAACCAGTTATCACCACACCCTATAGGCATCCCAAGAAGTATAAAGATGAGATAGAAAAGGCCATCAAAGAGATTCTATACATGGGACACATCAGGCCAACTTCAAGCCCATTTGCATCTTCAGTAGTCTTGGTCAAGAAGAAGGATGGAATGATGAGAATGTGCATTGACTTCCGGGCTTTGAATAAAAAGACGATAAAAAATAGGTACCCTATACCCAGGATTGATGAATTACTAGATGAGTTGCATGGAGCTATCTATTTCACAAAAATTGACCTTCGTTCAGGCTACCATCAAATCAAGATGAGGGAGGAGGACATCTCGAAAATATCCTTCAGATGTCACTACATCCATTACAAGTTTTTGGTGATGCCCTTTGGGCTAACCAACACCCCAGCCACATTTCAATCTTGCATGAACCATGTGCTCAACAAACAGTTGAGGAAACACTTGTTAGTATTCTTTGATGATTTGCTCATTTACAACAAGACATGGGAGGAACATCTTCGACATGTGGACCAAATCTTGTCAATCATGGAAGAACAATCACTATACGCCAAGGAATCCAAATGTGAGTTTAGGATGACCGAGGTGCTCTACTTGGGACACATCATAGGGGAAAAAGGGGTACAAGTACACCAGGAGAAGATAACAGCCATTAGGGAATGGCCAACTCCAAAGACACTCACAGAATTAAGGGGATTTTGGGGCCTATGCACATACTACAGGAAGTTTATCAAAGGTTTTTCTCAACTGTGCACACCCTTGACTGACCTAACCAAAAAGGGGTCCTTCAAATGGAATGAAGAGGCCCAAGCCACGATGGAAAGGATGAAAGAGGTCATGAGCACCTGCCCAGTCCTAGCTCTCCCAGATTTCGGCGTACCCTTCACTTTGGAGTGTGATGCCTCAGGGGAAGGTACAAGGGTTGTGTTGATGCAAAATAGGCACCCCCTTGCCTATGAAATCCAAAAACTTAGGGGTCCTGAACTACTTTACAACATTTACGACAAAGAAATGTTGGCTATCATGCATGCACTAGCTAAATTCAGGAAATATTTGGTAGGCACAAGGTTTGTGGTCAAATCAGACCATAACAATCTTAAATATCTATTGGAGCAAAAGGATTTGAATGAACGACAACAAAAATGGGTCAGCAAAATACAGACCTACGACTTTGACATTGAATTCGCCAAAGGGAAGAACAACGCAGTAGCAGATGCATTATCCAGGAGGCCATCCATTTTTCCCATGTCTGGTATGTCAATTAACTAGAAGGATCACCTAATAGTGGAATATGCAAAGGATCAGTTCACTTGTCAACTTTTGGACGGGCAAATAAAGGATGACAACTTCATAGTCATAAAGGACTTCATTTATTACAAAGGTCGAATTTTCTTAGTTCCTGTATCATCTCTCAAAGACAAGATACTGCATGCCTGTCATAACTCACCAGTAGCAGGACATCAGGGCATCAGTAAGACATACAGGAAGGTGAGAGAAAGGTTTTCATGGAAGGGCCTAAAGGAAGATGTTATTAAACATGTCAAAGAATGCATACATGCCAAGAAAACAAGGATGAGCACACGCACCCTGCAGGACTGTTGCAACCCCTGCCTATTCCAGAGCACAAATGGGAAAGTATATCCATGGATTTCATGACCGGGTTGCCCAGGTCACAGGGGAAAGATTGAATTTTCGTAGTAGTAGACAGATTGACAAAATTTTCACACTTCTTCTCCATAGCCACTTACTTCAGTGCAACACAGGTAGCTGGATTATTTTTCAGAGAGGTGTTCAGATTAAATGGCCTATCCAAGACCATTATCAGTGACAGGGACATCAGATTCATGAGCACATTTTGGTAGGAGTTGTTTCGATTAGTGGGTATGGCATTAACTCCTAGTACCAGCTATCACCCTCAGACAGATGGCCAGACGAAAATAGTCAACAAATGTGTGGAAGGCTACCTCAAAAGTTACGTAGCCGGACAACAGAAAGCATGGATGAGATGGTTTCACTTGGTATAATATTGTTACAACACCACCCATCATGTATCCATAGGTATGACACCATTTAGGGATTTATATAGCTATGATCCCCTTTCCTTTGTGGGGACAGCAGGGCACCAATGGTACAGGATTTGATACAACAGAGCCAAGACATTCTCCGGGAGTTAAAGGATCATTTATAGAAAGCCCAAAACTAGCAGAAGGTCCAGGCGGACAAACACAGAGTGGAGCGCACTTTTGAAGTGGGTGACTTGGTTTATTTAAGGCTCCAACCTTACCAGAAGGCTTCAATTAAAAAAAGAAGAGAAGAAAAACTACAGCCATGTTTCATTGGGCCTTACGGAATCAACAGAACGATAGGGGCCATGGGTTATGAGTTAGAACTCCCACCAGGCAGTTGAATACACAACGTATTTCATGTATCATTCTTGAAGAGGGCTATGGGCCAACACATCCACCCCATTGAGGTACTACCTCCCATGGATGAAGAAGGTCAGTTAGTGCTAGTTCCAGAAGAGATATTGGAAGTTTGAGAAAAGAGGCTCCAGAAGAGAAGCATTAAGGAGTATCTAATCAGGTGGAAAGACTTGCCCATTGAGGATGCCACATGGGAGAATGAACAGATGGTACGAGAAGCAGGTTTGGAGTTGCTTGATGACAAGCAATTTCAATCAGGGAAGACTGTAATGTCCCCCACCTCTTGAAGAAGAGGTTTGGAAGACGTAGTGGTCTAGGTGTCCCCACTAAGCCCTAGTCTCACACTGAGGGGAAAGGTCAACTAGACTAAAGTTATATTTTTTTAAGGACTTGAGAAAGAAATAGGTCAAAAGGAGTAAAATATAACTCAACAGAAGAATAGAAGTTAACCCTGGAGGTTAACCTAACTCAACAGATAATTAGAAGGAAAAGTATAAGTAAGAGGTTGGGGAGCACCTATCACTCATTCTGATTTTGGTATATTTCTTGTTAGTGCTCTTGAGCATTCAGTTTGGGGGTTTGTTGTACAAACCCTTGTGAGCAACTCAGTTGTGAAATATCCACTCACCTTTCTCCACAGCTTGGTCTTGGGGATGAAATATTCCTCTACACCATTCTATTCTCAGCATATCTCCTTCTAGAGCTTCAGCAGACAACAAGGCCATACTGTTGGGGAATTTCTAGCAAGGGTGCACCATACCATTGAGGAGGGTTTGATTTAGCTATTCAGGAGGGCACAACTCTCTTAGAAGATTTCACAGTTGGAGAGGTTTGACTTGGATGCTGGTCTTGAAACACCAGGAGGAGGATCCCACTGCCCTGATCTATTACTTGACCGAGTTTGGGCTCATTTGGAGAATTCTTCCATCGGGGTTGAATTATTGAGGGCTTCAGTCTCCACTTGGAGCGTGGCACTCTCTAGTCGGAGGGTTTGACATTCAGATCTTCTTGATACTGGTATTCATTACTTATTCAGCCTTTAGAGGCTTCTTTTTTATTGACAGGAGCATTTTGTAGCAGTTCATATCTATTGTTTGTACGACCATCTGAGGTTTATGCCAGATCGGTCATCTATTGTATTGATCCTACATTGCTTATAATAAAAGGGTCAGATCTTTGCTTGTGCTTCTATATCTTGAATGTATGATGATCTTCATGTGTTGAATGAATCTTGTATGCACTTAATAACTCAATAAACACCTCCACATCGACAAACCAGTGGTAGTTAGTGATTCCAAGCCAAAATTTGGCTTGGGATCATTACATTGACACATTATTGGTACATACTTCATACATGGTTGGATGCACTTGTTTATGGTACAGGTTGATTACAGGTTGGTGCATGGTTGATGCACTTGTTTATGGTACAAGTTGATTACAGGTTGAGGTACAGGTTAATGCATGGTTCATAATTATTGGTACATGTTTACAATAGTATATCTCACAATGATAGTGTGACAGTGGTTCCATCATTCTACTTCTACTTCAGGGTGGCAAGATGGGGCAAGGATAGGTGGTTGTAGCCACCTTCTGGTTGTAGCTAGAGAACATTGGGGGTTGTAGCCTCCTTCAAGTTGTAGCCAAAGAATTGGGGAGTTGGAGATTCCCTCGGGTTGTAGCCTGGGAAACTAGGGGGTTGGAGCCTCCTTCCAGTTGCAGTTGGAAAACAAAGGAAGTTGGTGCTTCCAATGAATGTAATTCTTCAAGACATATAAGAAAAAGCATTCCGTGGTTTTCTCCTGATTTGGGTTTCCACGTAAAACATTGATGTACTATGTATGTGTTTGATTGTTTATTTCTTACTGCTCATTATTGGATAATAATTCTACATTGATATAACATTTGAAGAAAAAGGATTATAATTACGCTATTACTGATTCACCCCCCCTCTTATTAATCCAACATTTTCAAATCCTCATACTTCCATGCAAAGATATCAACAAAATATTTTAACAATTCACCATAATCAGCCTTTTGTTTATCAGTTAGATGAGCTGCGAAATTCACAAACATAGGATTTTGTTCTCTTGCTATATTGAACAGAGAAACATCTGATTCTTCTTCTTTCTTTTCTAACTTGATAGCAAAATCATTGTGATCAAAAAAAAATTCGAAAGGGACCAAACCTTTACAAATTTTGTTGGTGGACAATTGAACAATTTCATGTGCTCCAATCTTACTTCTGAACTTAGGCTCCTCTGTTGTTTCATCATGTTCATTTTCCAAATCAATTTGTAAATATTCAAATTCATCAATCACTCCAAGAAATCTAGTCAGCTCTGCATCATCTTCAAAGACTTTCCAAAACTTCACATTATCAAGAAGAGAAGGCCTATACTTCACTTGGATTTCATAATTCAATTTAGGAGGTAAAGGAGGTATAAAAGCATAGGCTGATATAGCTAATGAATCAACCAATTCATTCATAGCTCTAGGTACATATGAAATCTTGAAGTCTGTAAAGGCAACAATCATTTTCAACACTTCATCTCTATAGGCTTTCAGCCTAACATGTTTGGCCTGGAAGGATTTGTTTACCTGCTGAATTATTAAGTCTGCATCTCCAAATACCTGTAATCTCTGAATCTTCATTTCTTTGGTTGCATTTAATCCTAGGAGTAGTGCCTCATACTCTTAAATGTTGTTATTCACTTTAAAATCAAGTTTAAAGGACAAGTGAGTAGTTTCTTTTGAAGGAGAAATGAATACTACCCCTGCTCCTATTGATTCTCTAGTACAAGCGCCATCAAAGAACATGGTCCAAAGGTCATCTTCTGCTACTTCTATGGACTGAACTATAGGATTCTTAAGCAATAATGAATTCGATAATGAATCATCAATTTGTAATATGAAAGATCCCATACCTATGTCAACTGAGTAAATAGGATGGTTGGATGGATTTTGTTCATCATTGATGATGTACGCAAGTTGTGACTCTCTGTATAGTCTTTTGTTTACTCCTCCAAAAACAGGGATAGTCGCATATGAGAGATCCATTTGAAGATTTCCTCCTAACCTCTTCATCCATTATCTTGATAACAAACATCCAAATTTGGGTGGAATGTCTGCTACAACTACATCCATGATCATGGTTTTCATAGATGCTTGAGTTAAGGTCATTGGAAAATCTTTGATCATTCCTAGAAATTTAACTTTTCTAGAGTCAAAAGAGAAAAGATCATGGCAAGTTTTGGTAACTTTTAGTCCAATCTCATCCATAACTTCCTTTGGCATTAGATTATGAGAGAGTCTAGAATCAAGTAGGTAGTTATGCAATGTTTTTTCATGAATGTTTAGAGAGATATAAAAAGGAGGACAACTTTAATCTTTATCTTCTATCATTTGTCCTAAAACAATAGTGGGCCTGTCATCATATATATTAAGAATATCAGTAGAGGAAGATATAGATTTGGGATCCAGAGTCTTGAGGAATTTTTTATTAAATGATTCATTTTTCATTAACTCAACCAAAGGGATGGGAACCTTGATTTTATGTATCTCGGCTTCAAAATTTAAAGAAGAGGAAGTTTTATCAGAAAATTTTACCTCATTTGAAGGAGCTTTTAAAACACTCTAATGATCATCAAGGCTCTGATTTTTTTGAACTTGTTGTTTGGCAGGGGAAAAATTCTTCTTAGGAGGAACTAGTATATCCACTTTTGAAGGAGATTTCAAGGTACTCTGCTGCTCATCAGGGATCTAATTTTTTTGAACTTGTTGCTTGATAGGGGCAACAATTTTCTTAGGAGGAGTTGGTGCATTCTGCTAGCCAGTGTTGGTCTTAGATCTAAGATTGTATTTGTTCTTATCTTCCATTTGACAAAGACTATTATCAGCAGAATTTTCATTTACCTGTTCAATCATTAATGCCTCTTCATAATCATGTTGGGTCAAATAATATTTCCCTGCATCATCCCCAACACAATGAATATTGTCCTCTTCTTCTTCTTGAAAATCATCTTCATATTCATCCATCACAGCGTTTTGGAGAGGAACCTTTACCCTCTGATCTTCTGTGGGATTTCTCCTGGAGATCTGAACTTGTGGGTTGTTCCTCATGAAGGTATTTGGATTTTGATTTGGATTTCTGTTAGGGTATTCATAAGAGCCTTTTCCCTTGACAGGTTGTTTGTTTTCAATTTTTATCTTGGACATTTATGAAGTTAATGATTCTAACATCTTAGCCAATTTATCTATTTTGGAATTTTGAATTGATGAGGAAGAGGCTTCTTCCTTATGCCTTTTTCTATCAACATTTCCCTTTAACTTGTGAGCAACTAAGATATTTTATTCAACTTCAAGGGAAACATCTTGCATCAAGGAAAGTGTAGCAGATCTTCTCTCTCTTAGTAGTAAACAAAAATTAGAATCAAATGAATTTGCATAAGTGATTTGAGCATAAGTCTCTGTAGGCTTGATTTCTGCAGGTATTTTACTATACATTCTATTGAATCTCTTGGTGAAATCAGATACAAATTCACCATTTTCTTTCCTTATATTTCCAAATTCTGTGATATAGTATAAAAGGTCTCTTCTATCTCCCCAGTGTTTCAAAAACATATCATCCAACTCTTCTATCCCATCTATAGAACCAGTAGGAAGTTCTTTAAACCACTTCCTAGCATGACCATCTAAGCTTTGGACAAAGACTCTAGTCCAGACATCAGTATCTTCTATGTTTAGGTTCTCAAAATAGCTATAGAATGCTTCTATATGTTCTTATGCAGTTACATCTCCCTCTCCTATAAATTTGGGCATATACTTCTGGTAATCACCAGTGGGCATGGCTGCAGGTGGAATTTGTAAAATGAGAGGTGCATATCTAGCAACTAGAATTCGTTGCATTTTGGTCAATGGAGCAGGTGCAGCCATAATGACTATTGGTGAGAGAGGTGATGGAATTTTCTTAGACTCTTCAACATTGGGGGAGTTAAAATGAAAAGGGGGAGAAATTTATGATGGGAATGAAGTTTGATATGAGGCTATATAGAAATTTGCAAGTTGTTCAACCAAGTTTTCTTCTCCTTTGGCAGAGAGTTCATGAAGAATATGTTCGACAGCAAGGAGGCTAGTGTGGATTTTTATATGGTCTTATTCCTGTTGTGAGTGAAAGAACTCAAGGGATGAAGAACTGTGACTTCTTTTTAAAGTCTTGGATGATTCTTCAAACAAGTTAGAGCCTATTAATTCTTCCGTAATGACATTTTACTCTTGGGAAGAAAAAATTGGTTCTTTTATAGAAACATTTCCAACAATCGATTCTTGTACAACTATTACAGTTGATTTTTCACTGACAATATTAGAGGAAGAAGATTCAATGTTTTTAGCTATTGAATTCTTAAAATGAGTAAGAGGATTACTTCCAATACCTAATTTTGCAGTCTCATCTTGAAATGATCTTCCTCTTCTGAGAATTTGTTCTGGACTGGGTACTGGTGTGATAGGTGATTCTTGTGGATTCGCCCTAGTACTGATTCTCTTTGGAGATAGGATGAACTTGTGGAGTCACCAGATATATTATTACAACCAATGTAATGTCTAATCCTTGTCTATCATCAAGGATCAACTCTATGTAGTCTCCCAGGAAAGCTGAAGTTGCAATCTCCTCTCCCCGATAACGACGCCAATTTGTTATCTCTCCAAGAAACTCTTTGAAGTTGTAGGGTAAATATGCTTGGTAACTTAAAGTAAACTTTGTTTGTATTTATGTATATGTGGATCAATGGGATAAATCAACCTTAATGAACTGATATCAAGGTCATCAATATTATATAATCAAATAAGATAGTGCTTTCAAAGATTAATGATCACACAATAGCTTAAACTGTGGGTGAAGAGGACAATACTTATAAACCAGATACACAATGATGGGTTTATTAAGCAATGTAAATAACTATTAATCAAGCTATGAACTGACTAATGATATGAAATTCATTTAGCAGTTAAGACAACTTGAATAAGAGTACAGGAAAGAAAGTAATGAATGAATCCTGACATCAAAAGTGAAAGAAGACTATGATTTGTATTATATATGAAAAAGTATGTACAATGGTATAAGGCCTTTCTATCCCAAATCAAACCCTTACTCTATAAAATTGACAGGATTTGTAGCCTTTACAAGCAGTTTCAGATCCTGAGAAATCGGATCTGAATAATTAATAATAGAAAAACTATTTACAAAATATTTCATCAAATATGGATCTAGTCCATTCTAAAACTCGATTTATCTTCAATCCATTAAGTATTCGACAAATTCATGCAAATCCTTGATGTGTAAAGCTAGGCCGACTTACTTTGAGCTTTAGATCCTCAAAAATCATTTCCTATGCTTTCGGCGGCTCCTTCGCTTTGAATTACGCCACTTAGCCACTGAAAGCCCTAATTTTCGGTGACTAACTGCGTGTTATTATGTTAATTATGCCGTCAGAAACCCTAGGTTTGCCAAAAATATGAACACTCCAAAACGAGTCTTCTTCTCGATTATTTGGGTTGATTTTATTGCAAATTAACAATAGCCTGTGCTAGAACATGCAAGTCTGGGTGTGCAACAATTTCATCTTTTAATCTTTTGATTTTTCTCTTCAAATGCTTAGATAACCACCATAGGCTGTTATAGTCTTTTATAATCCTCTTTTTCTTCTTCTTTTCCTTTATTTTTTCATGTGCCGATATTTCCAAGGCTACACTGGTCTCTGCAAAATTCTTGGATAGAGTCTCATATCTATCTTTTATCACCCTCTCTAGCTCCTCCTGCTGTTCTATTTTCTCCTGGAGCTTCTTAATTTCCTTTGATTTGTTCTGCTTCTTTTTTCTACTAGATGTTTCACCTTTTTCAAGATCTGTGAACATCTCAATCTCTGATGCTTCCTCCATGGAAAATTCTATACTTTTATCAACAGGGACTTCTTCCTTTTTAGGTTCTTCCTCTGAATCTGAGTATGGTAATTTTAGCAAATTTGTCTCCTTGGGTGCAACCTGCTCTGTGTCTTCATCAAACTCCAGCTTCTTATTTTCCCCTTTGGATTTTGAGTTGGATGTTGGTTCTTCTGAGAGGTCAGGGGTGATGGCTCTTCTTTTCTTTAGACTGCGCGGAGGCGTTGGTAGTTTTCTGCTTGATTTTCTCTTGCCTTTATCTAGTTGAGTCTCTAACTCAAAACCTCCCCAAAACAGAAAGTGTTCTCATGCTTTTTCCCTCTTCCTCAATTCTTCCACAATAATCATTTTGATCAAGCCAAAATGAGACAAGAAATTATGGATCTGTTCAGGCTTAGTTTGGACCCTGTGGCACAGTTTGGTGAGATTTCTATGAAAAACGAATGGTAGGTTCAATGGGACTTTTCCTATAAAGTGGTCCATTATCTTGAAGTGGTAAAGCAATGCCCTGTCATATATTCCTTCTACAGTTATGTATAATTGTATGGATTTGAGAAGAGCCTGTCATTCTTTCTTCAAGTGAGAAGTGGGAATATCTCTTTTCCAAGTGATGCCTTGGAATTCTATCTTTAAATAAGGTCTAAATTCCAGCTCCTTAGTGACTGTGGTCTTGAACCATTTCTACCCTATTCTTGGCATGCCTGTAGCAGAGGCTACGGCTGCCTCATTGACTCACATTTCCAAATGGCCAAATGTGTCTTTGTCTCCATCATATGATTTTGCAAAGGCTTCTGTGATACCCTAGTGGTATCCTTCCTGTAACTTTTCAACATAAGTGAGACAACCTGCCTCTAAAAATAGCTGATGAATCTCTGGGTGATATTGCAAATACAATATGTTGTCTAACTCCTTCCCGAGGGGTAGGCCACCCCATTTTCTACCCATCTGCACAAACACAAGTCAGTCTATAAGACCAGACACCAATATTTATTACCAATAGGCAGGAGCTTGTGGGTGAAAGTGAAAGACTTATGTGCTATCAAATGGTGGAAGAACACTCTTTATCAACTTCCTTCATGTGTTGAATTTAAATCGAATGATGACTGAACATCTTCTGGAGTGATAAGACCTCAAAACCCTCACACGATATACATAATCGACTCGAAATGATTAAACACATAAATGGTGTCTGAGAAGGCGGGATAATTCCAAAAGCCACTTAAGTGGTGATTATGTCTCGATGACATGTGTATTTCAATCCAGATTCAGGCTCGCTTGATGCACTGTTTGGAAACCTGTTTGAACTTTCGGTGGCTCGTGCGCATTTTTGAAATGCCATTTTTCCACAGGAAGTTTGAACTTTCGACGGCTCGTGACCATTTTAATTTTTATTTTGCCGCCGAAAGCTTGAGCTTTCGGCGGCTCTGCTTAAGATTTAAAACAAAGTTTAACCGCCAAAAAGGTCTTTTGATTTTATGAAGATAATAAATGACAAATCGAATTATTTTTGGGCTTTACAATTTATTTTCTATACTTGGAGACCATAGACCACAAAAATAAAAAATAACACTTTGATTTGACTATGCTACCACCTAAAAAATAGAAAGAATGACAAGTTTATTTTTAGGAGATAACACAATGTGATGCCATTTGGCTTAAAGAAAGCCCCTTCATTTTTCTCCTAAATTGTAACAACAACTTTCCAAGAGTTTATTCACAAGTTTATAGAAGTTTATATGGATGATTGGATGGTATATAGCCTACTCAAGGAACATGTAGCGCTACTACGTCTGATGTTTGAGAGATGTAGATAACTGCAGATATTGTTGAGCCTCATAAAGTGTATCTTTTGTGTGCCACATAGAAATCTTTTAGGCTACATAGTATGCTGAGAGGGAGCAATGGTAGACCCAACCAAAGTTGCGGTCATCGTGAATGTGTTGCAACCTACGAGTGTTGAGTAGTTGCGCTCCACATTGGAACACATAGGGTACTACCGCAGGTTGATCAGAAGATATGAAAACATCACTGCACCACTGGAAAATCTATTAAAGAAGGCCGGAGTGTTCCAATGGACCCCAAAATGTGATAAAGTGTTTGAGACCCTAAAGGAGAAGCTTAGCACAACACCTCTTTTGATATTTCCAAATTGGGAAAATGAATTTCACGTCCATGTAGATGCTTCAAGTATTTCCTTAGGATCCATCTTAGCGCAATGAGGGGATGGAGCCATGGATCATCCTATCTATTTTGTGAGCAGGAAGTTATCACGAGATGAGAGAAACTATACGACGACAGAAAGGGAGGGTTTAGCTATGATTTATGCTTTTCATAAATTTAGGCATTATTTGTTAGGTTCTCATTTTAAGTTCTTTACTGATCATTCTTCATTAAAATATCTAGTTAACAAACATGTGTTGGAAGGGAGAATTTGTAGATGGTTTCTACTATTTCAGAAATTTTCTTTTGAAGTGATCATTAAGCCTGGAAGATGCAACATAGGGACTGATCACCTGTCTAGATTAGAGTCAGGGGAAAGTGGCAGAGCAATTGATGATTAGCTCCTATATGTAGAGTTGTTCCAGGTTGGGGCCATACTAGAGTACTTGGAAGACATAGTAGTGTTCTTAATTACATAAGCCTGCCCAGAAACATATTCCACAACCCAAAAGAGCCATATGGTTGTTAGAGCAATAGACTATCATTTGATTACAGGGAAATTGTATAAATTGGGATTAGATAGTATCCTCAGGAGATGTGTCTTGGATCATGAAAGACAGGACACACTGTAGGAGTGCCACAATGGAGTTGCAGGAGGTCATATAGGAGGAAAGGCCACTGCGCAGAAATTTCTTCAATATGGACTATGGTGGGCCACGCTCTTCAAGAATGCAAAGGTATATGCTAGATCATGCAATGTGTGTCAAATAGTGGGTAAGACATCATGCCGATATGAATTATCACTTCAACCAGTTTGAGATTTGCATGCATTTGAGAAGTGGGTTGTTGAATTCATTGGGTCGATCAATCCCACAGCTAAGCATTCAAAGGCTAGGTACATTATTACCGCAGCTGACTACCTTACATGTTGGGTTGAGGCAATAGTTGTTCAGGATTGTTTGACCATGTTTTCACACATAGGGGTAGACCTAGGCTTGAATGCTTCAACAATGCACCAACAAAACCCTAACTACCGGCCCTTTCAGCGACACCTGCGAAGCAGATGAAGTCTCACCCGAGGTAGAGGCAGGGGTGGTTGTAGGAATCAAGTGTCTATAACCTAGATGGGACACAGATCTGTGATTACAACACTTAACAGATCACTTAGCAATTAACATTCATCAATATTCAATCTGCGGGAGAAAACCCTAATTACATAACATCGCAATATTCACAAGTTCTAATACATCCAAGCACTCAACAGATAGAAAAAGATCACATCTAGAATTCATTCACATTACTAAGCACTAAGATATCATATTAGATTCATCTAACATATATCACTGAACTTAAGAATAAATCACAAAAATCACATAAGAATTATGAGCACAAAGAAACCACAACACAGGATATACGTGGTTCACCCCAGTGTGGGGCTACATCCACCAACTCTTCTTCTTCTTTATTATCTACTGTCAATCTTCGTACATGCACAGAGCCAAAATACCCACTTCTCATAGGACAGGTGATATGTTCACATCTCACCAGGTCCTCCTTCCCCGAGCTAGGTTCAAGCACAAATCCTTCCTATCTCTAGTTGCGTACTTCTTGCAGAGTGCTTGGCACTGCTTGTAACTCCAGTTATGCTACCCTATGTTGGAGATGTTGAATGGATTCAACAAGATTCACCACTTGGTATTCTACTATGTCTTCTTTCACCTAGTCTAATCCTGTCATAGAGAGAAGTGATATAGTGACTTCTTATTTAACTCCAAGATGCTCTACGAGCAGCTGTTCGTTCTCCTTCTAGATCTGCACTCTATACTCTGCAAACTTGGCTTGGATGGCATCTTTTTCCTGCTGCACAACCTGGCATTTCTCTATGTATTCCTCTTGTGCTTTCTTTAAGGCCTTTGTGGCTTGCTCTTTTTCTTCCTGAATATGACGAAGGCGAGATTTGATTGCATCTGTTATTCGGAGTAGCTGGGAAGGTTCATCTCCCAACTCTGTTCCTTCTAATGACAGGGGCATAGTAGACACTACGCGACTAGAGTAGAGGGCTTGTTGTACATTGTTTCTTTATTGGATTCATTGTGCTGTATAATATCTTCAGAGGTTTATCGCATGGCAATGAAGTCCCGAAGCGCCAATTTTGATCTGGGTCGTCCAACTAAAGGACACATGGCCCGCATCCACGGTTTCATAGTTTTAGTCACCAAGAGATTGGGGAAAAGACACATCGTGAATCCCCGGTGCAAGAAGTCCTAAAAGGATCAGGACCATTAATCAACTGAAGAGCTCAGTCATCCAACCATGGATGACACACGTGCACATTGTGCTAAGATGTGCATAAATCTGGGCGGTCAGGATCTACGTGCCCAGATCTATGGACTGGGTCTAATTCTGGACCCCCCTC